>MNCI01001632.1:119034-157573 GCA_015680685.1 Gnetum montanum
ACCTCATGTCCCAATCTCTACGATCCCTTTCTACACTTCGCCTCATCTCACTGTTCATGTAATTGTAGCTCATGCCCCATGTAACATAGAATTTTCATCTCATTTCGGTGATATTTACATGCATGTGTTTTGTGGAGTTAGTGCAGATTACCTCTAACCCTTCTAGTGCCCACGGACACTTTAAGTGTTATTACACAAGGGCATAATAGGTTGACACATGCTTTGGGGAGGACCCACTTGTGTAATTTTGTTGTAGTCTTCATTAATTCTCTCGCTAGAACACACAATTTCTTACCCTCAGCTTAGTTTTTTATAATTTTCTTTCCCTATTATTATCCCTCAAAATTTAAACGTTCCAATGTACCATTACATTCCCTTTTCTTCATAACCGCCAAATTTTTAATTGCTAAATTCACATCATTATCATCCAAAGTGCCTCTCAAATTCATGTCATTACCCTTGAATCTATTAATACTTGACAATGTCCTCACTTTACACCATTAATTTCAAGAAAATCATTAAAAATTCGCTCTTTTTCAGGTGTCTCACATTCGTTGGGATGAGATATCACGTACGCAATATCGCATCCCATGAGATATCGTGTATGTGATGTACCGTACGCGATATCGCGTCCTATTTACCTATAAATAGGAATCCCCACCACAACACTTAGCATCATTTGGCCATTTACGCGGGGGAAATTTTTAAATTTTTTCTCTACGACTTGCAATTACGTGACCCTTGCTTTTTAATTCATATTTCGCATGCTGGTGCTCCGATTTTAATTCCATTTGAACTTGTTTGAACCCAGAGTGTTCAGTTTAGTCATGGGGGAGAGATACTTGCCGAAAAGTGCCTAACTTTTTAAAAAATTTTCATCACCCAAAGGATATCAATTAGGGTAATTAATACTAACACTTAGAAAAATTGTGCTAAAAATCATATGACCTTAAGTATACAGGGAGATTAACAATGAAACCCACCTAAGTTATAGGACCCATCATCATAATTTTCGGGCACGATCACACGATAACATAAGATCTTCAATTAAAGACATGTAGTAAGGTATAGCTTGAATTTGAAAACAACCTTACTAACTTTTGGCCCGTGTGATTGCAGATGGCCCCGAAACATTCACAGCAGAAGGGTCTTGCCCAAGGTGGAGCGAAACAACCTAGAAGAGGTAGAAGGCAAGGTCCTACCAGACAACATACCAAACAGGAGGTGCACTCATTCAATATCCATCAAGAAGAACCTCCTACCAAATGATCCAGGCAGGCAGAAGGAGGAGTTGTTGCTACGCCTAAACCAGGACAACAACTCATGTTGCCCCTGGAATGTGTTCAAGCTATCCATACGAAGTCCACAATTTCTTTGGTGATTGTGGAACTTAACTTCGAATCTTTTGCAGAGATTGCTCCTGAGGTTGTTAGGGATCACCTTAAAGGGTCTTCCTTATGGCCTGTTCTCTCTGAAAACGGTGCCTGGTACTTAGGTGAAACATACCTGTTCTGGCACAATAAGGAGCAAGGCACCACGGTTAACATCGGTGGTGTGACAGTAGATTTTTCTGCACAGGCAATCTCGAAAGTGTTAAACCTTCCGAATTCAGGCCCCCATGTTGTTTAGTTATCCATCCGATCAGACCCTGATGTGCGAAAAGATTGGTTAGAGAAGACTTATGGTAGAGATAAAGCTTTTGGTGAGCTGATGACAGAAGAGCGGGTTTATTTCAAAATCGGAACCCATCACCTCTTCCCCACATAAGGTTTGAAAAGAATATCAACGTATGCGGCGAGAGGATGTGTAGTGTTGATGGAAAAGGTTAATGCTAACCTTCCCCATCTATATTTGACAGAGATCCTAAGGCGATTTGAAGAACGGAAGTCAGGGAAGATGGCACTCCCTTTTCCCTGCCTTATTAGAAAACTGTGCCGACGGGCTGGTATTTGGGGATATACCAATGACTTCCTCCGAAAAGCCCAAAATGCTTCTTATGCTGAATTATTAAAGAAGCCGGCTCCAAGAAAGAGCACTGGCGAAGAACTGGGACCAGATGAAGAAGAAGAAGAGTAGATGACTAGATCACCTGCAACTCAACTTGCAGGACCCAGTCAGCCTCTAGCCACAGGTCCCAGCCAACAACAAGAAGCAGGACCCAGCACAGGCCAGGATCAACCACAGCCACAAGACTACAGACCGTCGATGAGCCATCTTAGGGCCATCGCTATGATGGTTAGTTGGGGAAGTTGTGATGACGCAAACCTCTTCCACATCATCGATGATGTTGACCAGCCTACTATTTCAGTAGATCGCACACGGGGTGAGTTATCATTGCAAACAGGAGGAGGGAAAATCAGATGGTCACAACAGATCTCTAGACACGCAACATCTTTTCAAGTGCAGTTAGAGACTGGTGAAGGGGCCATTGTGGTGGTCATGCAACACTAGGATGTCATGGGAGTTGCTGAAGTGGTCGCTGACCACATCAAAGAGTCCTTTAATGTGCCTGTTGTACCACCGACAGATCTTTCAGGAGCACGGGATGCTCAAACTATTGTCGGAACCTCAATGACTCCTGCGGAACATGAGTATGCATTGGATAGATTGCTTCAAATAGGACAAGTTTTGACGTCCCTGTTTGACATCCCCCAGGATGTAACAGCAATTCAATCAAACCTCATTTCCACAAAGGGGAAGCTAGTCCTATTCGAAGTAAGGTCAGAGCATGCTGAAGTTGAAGTGCAGAAGCTGAAGGGTAGAACATGTTGAAGCTGAAGGGCAAGAGCAGCTCGTAGCCTTACAAGCAGCACAGCGGGATCCTTTGCAATTTGTTCCCGCAGACCAGCTAGACAATTTTAGAACCAAGCAACTAAAAAAACTAATTACAGAAAATAAGAAGATGGCAGAAGAAAAGGAGACAACCACTTGGGATACCTCCACAGCTCAAGCGCAAACTCATGCACATCTTAAGACACTCAAGGCCTTACAAGAAGAGAATAAGCAGTTGGTTGCAAATAATCTTTAGTTGACTTCTGTGGAGAAGCAAAAGAATGTTCTTGATGAACACTTTCATCAATTGCGAGAACAGTTCATTTGGGTCAACCAAGATGTAAGTCGTTTAGCCAGAGAAAATCAAACCCTCTCAATGGAGGAGGTACGCGCTATTCGACAAAAATTAGCCATCGAGATTAGCGCGTGGTAGAATGAGGCTAAATGACATGAGAAGCTAAAGGAGCATTTCTGTGATCAGGTGGGAATGTACAAACAAATCCTGGAGAAGGAGATCCATATGGCCAAGGATCAAATCAATAACATCAGTGCCCAACACACTAATTGGGAGGCCATATTGGACACTTATGCCTGCGCCCACCAAGTGGAAATTAAGAACCGGGACCTGCAGATCCAAGACTTAACTGAATACATGGAGTTGGCAAACCTTCGATATGCCAACCTAGCCATGTTAACAGTAGGGTGCCCAAGGTTAGAGCTCGAGTAGCATGTAGCTTCCACCCACATCAAATATGAAGCAGAATTTGTAGAGCGAAAGAAGTTGGTTGAAAAACTAGATGTCGTAAATTCTGAACTTGCGGTGGTAAAAGAAAGCTACCAAGGACAGAAAGATGTCGCAACCGACTTGGCTCGACGGCTAACAGAGCTTCACGAATACAAAGACAAAGCCAGAGCCTATGAAGAAGAACGACAAGTGTTCGCGGCATGGTATGTCAAGGCTAATCAAATGTTTCTGCAACTACTCTATCCGTGGGAAGTTCCGACTCCATCAAACATCGGAGCATCAGCATGGACAGCACAAGACCCCCGGACCAAAGAGGAGAAGCTCCAGGCTATTCTTCAGCATTGTCAACCTTCAAAGCTTAGAGCACGTGACAAAGGGAAAGCACCCATGAAGAAGCCACCACCACCAGGAACTACATGAGTTCCACATTTTTGTAGTTGTAGTATTTTTTCTCTGTGTTGTGTCTTCCCACACTGCAGCATTAGTCCATTTCTTTTTTTAGTTAATAATCTCATACCTATCCACTGTGTAATCACTGAAGCTTGTTCTCCTTGTAACTCGAGGACGAGTTTTTATTCAGTCGTGTGTGTATGATGAGATGTGATTCGCATAGGCTGCGATATCGCATCTGCCACGATATCGCATCTTCCCTATGATATTGCGTATGCGATATCGCAGTCCACCGCCATATCTATAAATAAGACGTGGCTCTCCCATGTTTGGAATCCCAGTTTTAGAGTAGCGAAGCTTTGGCAGTTTGATCCCTCCAGAGTTAGATTTTTTCCCATGTCTGCCAACAGTGTGATGAATGTAATTGTACGGTGTCTTTATTCGAGTGTGCCATACTTGGACACGCACATGATCTGCAATAAAGATCAAGATTACTTCATCATTGCAGCATTCACTTAGTTTATTTATTTGTTATTTATTTAATGTTATTTATTGCTTTCATAGCGCAGTGTGAGTACGACTTGATTACGAGCATCTACGGATGTGTACGGCTAGTCAAGGAATCGGTTACTCATCGCGATTAGTCTCTCACCCTTAAACTCCTAGAACGCGGAATGAGTACTACTTGATTACGAGCATTTAAGTGTGACTGCTTGGTAGCCCAGTGGCGTATCCAGGATCTACGCTTGGTAACCTAGTGGGGTATTTGGGATCTGCGCTTGGTAATCCCAGTGGCGTACCTAGATCTGCGCTTGGTAGTCCCAGTGGTAGTCGTGCACGAAGTCCAAGATATGTACGGTTGATCAAGGAATCGGTTGCTCGTCGCACTTAGGCTAGATTAGATTTTCTTACCCGTTTCCTCCTACCTTAGCTTAGTTAATATTATTTTCCACTGCCATCAGGAGTAGCGTTAGAATTAGAACACATCATACACCTCATCTAGACTAAACTATACGTGACATATGCAATCCTAGTCTAGGTGGGAAGACAGTGAACTGCGACCTAAGGCTAACTATCTCGGTGCCACAACTAGTCCATTTGTGGAGTTCGACCGGATTGCGCATGCGATGCTCGTTTCGTATGGTTGAGTGTAGGGGTACCTCGCCACTCATCAAAAACCATCAAGTCCTATAGCTTTATTGTTTGGTAAACTAAAAGTTACTACTTTGATTTTTTTTACTATAATTTCTACTTCAAGAATACTTCAATGTTCTTCTATTATAAGATGAGGAATATGTGTACTAGATGCTTGGAAGGATTCCTTGCTAAAACCTTTAAAAGAAAAATGATTTGCTAAAATACTATTAATATTCTTAGAATCTATAATGATAGAAGAATTTATATAAAGTGATTTCAATTTAGGTACTTCACCCTTTCCTTTTAGAAATCTAAAAATTCTTTGCAAAATTCATCTTCAATTTTAAGTCAACCCATACAACTTCTAGTAGGAATACTTTTAGCTTCAAAAGCATCCCAATGTTATTTAACATAATGAGCTTTCGTATAAGGGATTATGGTCTAAAAGAAATTGTTTTTTCTTGATAAATTCTATGATATCTTCTTCAACTTAACACTTATGCTTAGCAAATTGCTTTCCAAACCAACTAGTATAATTTCTAACTCTACAAGTCATTTGCTAATAGTCAATCAAATCAATAGCACTAGTAACTTTTTTCCTGAATTTTATAAACATTTTAAAATATAGGGAAGAATTAATTTCAAAGAGAAAAATGATAATATAAAAGTGGTCTAACAAAGTAGCATCTATAAAGAGTTATACTTTTCTTATAGGCCTCGAAAAGGAAATATTAGAGATGTAAAATCTATCTAGCCAGAAATAAATTTTATTAATTATAACAAGTATAATGCTTCTCATTTGAATAATGTGGAAATAAAAAGTAACATTGAAAAGAAACTAATTTGTAATCTAAAAAGCTAGAGATGCTCACCGTGTTATGCAAGCTAGATATCTTTAAATCCAAAATTTTCAATCATAATAAAGATTATAGATGGAAAGGCTATAAAAATTGTAGAACCCGAATTTGATTTTCCTAGTACCTAAAATATTTCATTTTTAACAATTTTAAAAAGTCCATAATTATCCATCTTGCAAAACCTTGCGAAAATACTATGATGTTATTTAAAGCCATCAAATTTTGCAAAGAATTCATTCCAAGCTCATAACACCGATCTTATTGCCATGTATTCATTGGAACGCACTTTGTTGAAAAAGGTTGGATGAAAACCCATAACAAATGGAATGTGTTTCCTAATTGGCAAACAAGCACAGCCAACCATGGTTACACCCAATTTGGGCAGTTTGCTCTATGACAGGGTTTGTAGTTTTGTGAAATGGCTCTCCTAGGTTGCTTTGTATGATAGGTTTTGTGGTTGTGTGAAATGGGTATCTTAGGTTGCTCTGTTGTGGTTTTATGCAGCCTTATTTTTATATGGAAATGCTAACCTTTTTTTAAATTTGAGACACGTGAGATAGAAGATTTTGTTTAGCTCTATAAAGGCTGCACGGATCATAGTATCTTTTGACCTTATGCTATTTTTGTTAATGTGGATCTTCTCCGACGGAAAATAACCAGCACCTCCAAATTATACCAACACTGAAGGGAAACCCAGGTATCGTAAAGATAAAGCATCCAATTCTGGTCAATTTCTACGGCTTAAGAATAATGAAACCGACTAGAATCCGAGACATCCCCATACAAATATATGTTTTTCAAGAAAAAAGATTTCCAATGTTGACATTGGACTGAATTTAGGCCAGATACATGCACGTCCTTAGCAGAGAAATCTGCACTCCAGATTTCCATGATAGGGGGACATCTTTTACCATCTCACGTGAACCCTAGAAAACACCGAGATTTTTCCATTAAAGAAAACCTTGGAAGGACGCCATGATCTGACGCGTGAGAGGATCCGTTGCTTCCCTGCAACACATGGCACGTATTCGCTCAGCTTGCCCACCAAGAAATAAAGCTGGCACCACCCATTATTTAAGAATATCACTGATGTTACTGTCACAGGGAAATGCATGAGAATGTGGGAAGGGCGTGAAAAATGGAGTAATTTCTGCAAAGTTTTCCAGGACAGGAAGAAACACAGTCCCACGCACGACGATCCAGAAGCCCTGGAACTTCGAGCCACTGCAAAAAATTTGGGGCAGTTTAGGCCTCTACGGTTCCGAGGAGACCACAGTGACAGATCCATTCTACAGCTGAATTGTATAATATATAGAGCATGGGTCCTGCTTCAAATTCCAGGAATGGCTCTTCAATCTGCCCAGAGGCCTCCCTCATTCTCTTTTCCAGTTTTCCATAGTTCTCTCTGATTCTGATCTGGTTTTTAAGTGGCAGCAAACGCATATTCTGCCATTATGGGAATGTTCTGCTGCAGTCGAGAAGCTGGGAATCATCAGAGGAATTTAGGGAATTAGGATTTGCAGAAGGAATCTCAATATCTTACAGCCTTTATGGGTCAGAGCTATTCTAGGACCAGGCCTTCTGCGAAGGCAAGGGCTGGATTTGCCAAGAGATGTGTGGCAATTGCAAAAGAGCAGAGGGCTAGGTTTCGCATTGTCAAATGGTGTGTCACCATGCTCATTTGTGGCCACTTTCATGGCGGTGAAGATGACTGAGAATTTCTACCATCTTTTTTACCTCAGACTATGCTTTAACTTGATGATTTTCTTTTTACCTCATCAGACAATTTTGTTAATGGTCTTCAGTTTTAACTGGCTGGTGGAGCAACCAAGTTGAGGGTTCGACTTTGTCTTCAGGGTTCATGCATATTTAGGGTTTGCAGAGCGACATAGAGCGGTGACTGGTGACTGGTGAGGATTGAAGATTCAAGATAGTACCACAACTCCTCTTAAAGTCTAGGTTTGTCATCCTTCAAAAGTGAATGCTTTGGATAGAAGAAATATGGTACAATTCAGAATCATTGCATCGTGTTACAGCTCTATGGGATGCAACAGGCGAGACATGTTTTGCATGTTTGGATAATCTACAGGAGAAGAAAAAAGAGCAGGAACAAGAGCTTTCGATGATGACGACTGTTTTGTTCATTTTTCCTATGGTCTAAGAAACTATGTACTATCCTGTAAGTGAGGATTTAATTCCAGTCCTCACAATTAAGAGGGGGAATTTAGACTTTTAGCTCCTCATCCTCATCCTTTCCACTGTTATATGCATGTTTATCCTTAACCGGTATGTTCTGCTTTATTTTTTTGAGCTGGTGCTCTACCAATAAACATGGTAGTCATTCAGCTTTGCGATGTGGCTTCTGCGTATCCAGTTCCCTGTAACAGTTTTTACCATCTCCTGTTTAAGGTAGACGGTTTCCCCTTGCTGAGCATGGCCCCATGTTTTTCGCCTTGGCAGTTTTGGTATCCAAATAGCCCTCTTTTGGTTCTGTGTTTGCTCTTTCAATTGCAAGAATTGATTAAAAGACTTTCATAGTCTCTAAAACAGAGATTTTGAATATTTTCAGGCGTATCAGTATCGTCAATTTGTTACGCAAATTTCATATTAATTTATAATCAACAATTTGTCTGAAATTAATTATAAAAGGTTTTTCTTTTTCTTTTTTTAAGGTTGGAAAGGATGTAAGCAATATTTAGAACGTCCGCTCGGTAACGTAAGTATGTCGTATGTCGGAAGGTCATTACCGGTAAGTATGTTGCGTGTCTTGGTAATGAGGTGTTTGGCTTAGTGATATCGGGATTTAGTGATATGGACCTTGGCTTGCTAATTTGTTTTGATTTCTCTGTGCTCACAAATTTTGATTCTACTCCGGACTCCGGAGCATTCTACTCCGGAGCATTCGGTGTACCTATGCTTCAATTATTATTTTAGGTAATTACTTGGTTTTGTTCTATAGTAGCATCAAGTTTTATCCCTCTAAAAATCTATTCATAGATTTGATTCTAGAGTAGCATCAAGTTATATACCTCTAAAAATCTATTCATAGATTTGATTCTGCAATAGCATCAAGTTGTATCCCTCTAAAAATCTATTCATAGATTTGATTCTACTCTGGATTGAGTGACTTCAAAAAAATTTCAAGTGTACCTATGTTTTAATTATTTTTGGTTGGAAGTCTTCCGAAGGTAATTACTTAGTTGCATTCTATTGGATACTTAGTTATAACCTTCTAAGAATCCTGGGTGTGCTTATGTGGTCATAGGTTTGATTGTACTCAATAACGCTGAGTTATAACCTTCTAAAAATCTTGGGGTGTAGCTATATTTCAATTATTTCACTTGATTCCATTCTATTGAGTAGCACTCAGTTATAGCCTTTTAAAAATCTTGCAGTGTACTTATGTGGTCATAGGTTCAATTGTACTTAGTAGCATTGAGTTATAACCTTCTAAAAATCAGTGTACCTATGTTTCAATTATTTTTGGTTAGAAGCCCTTTAAAGGTAATTATTGGGTAATGAGTTCCCTTCCCTCTATTAGAAACTCAAACAATGTGACAAATATCTATTCTCCTCTCTTTGAAAACTTAAAAAGTTAATTAAATTTTCAATAATATAAATTTTAAAAAATAGAATATAATTTAGAGGTACTTGAAAGATAATATAATTTATAGATACTAGAAATTTAAATAATTTAACTATTACAATGAGGTTTGAACATAGTGGGAAGACACTTAATTTGGAAGCTCTTTCAGGTCATGAGTTTGATACTTGATTTGGAAGCTCTTTCAGGTAATGAGTTTGATTCCTATCCACAATGCTGAGTCATATAAAGTTCTAATTAGATTATATATGTTAAAGTGTAGCTATATTTTACTTATTTCACTAACACCCCTCTAAATAATAATTTAATTCCTATAATATGCTTATAATTTAGAGACCGAGTGTAAGAGATAGATGAGAAGCACAATCTGCGCTCTCTTAGATTCGTTAATTCTAGATTCTCTTGGCTAAATATTTATTATACTTTTCATCATTTAACAATTTTGGAACAGCTTTTTGTTTAGTATGCAACGCATCCAGACCATTCTTTAATGTTTTAGATAATTGAGTTTTTATTTTTCAAGTGTTCTTCAATTCTTAGTGCATCAATGTCTTGTTGCTCTTTGAAGGTGTACTTGAAAAAAAATTACAAAGTGGTTTTGCATTATTGTTAAGCTTCCAGAAAACATTTCACTTTAGTCAGTTAATGTCTCTAATACAACGTTCTATTTGGTTTCTAGTTTAATTGTAGTTATGACACTTTTTTTCTAAGTTGGTTGGTTTGTTTCTTTTGATCAAAATTAAAAAGATTGATGAACAGAATCGGAATTATCGGAATTATGCAGACCAAACCCTACTTGCAGTCGTAGTCGGATCCCTTTTGCATGCATTAAAGCTACTTTCATTGTTCTTCGACTTGGGCTTTATTTCTTCATTCAAAGAAACAATTCCTTCATGATGCCATATTTCATATTTTATGAAATCTTGTCCTTGTTTCAACAGTTATTAAGTACATTTGTCTATGATTTTCAGTTCTTTTTCTATTCCTTATTGAAATTTCATCTTGTTATTTTTAAATTTATCACTATTTTGTATTTTCAATTTTTTCCTTGACTCTATTGTTGTTTTGCATTTCAGATTTATTGCATTGAATGACATTTTAGTGGTAAAGTTCTTAAGACATTTTTCTACAAGCTCTTTGCTAACAGAAAAAGAAAAAATAGATACCCTTAGTCACAGTAATTTGGGCAATTGGTAAGTATATCTATTTGTAATTTTTTTAAAAAATTCATTTTAACTTTTGTGAAGAGTAGCAGTCATATCTCATTTTCTAATTTTTACCATTAATATTTACAGAGTCATAAAGATGAGCTCTATTCAAGACATAGATAGCAATGAGAATGAAATAGATAGTACTCTATTGAAGAAAAATGCATCACAAGAAGAAAATGTCTTAGATTGTAATGTGGAAATTTTGAAACCATTTGCAAAAGGTAGATTTATTTTAAAATCTCCATTAAAACAATTCGTAACACAATTAGAAACTTATAAGAGTGAAGGAGGTGGAAGCAAAAGATAGAAGTGTCATGTATGTAGCCATGAATTCATTGCAAGTGGTACATAAATACATAATCATTTCTTTGAGACATTAGAAAATAAAACATGTTATTGCATGTAAATTTCCATATCCTGATATTTTAAAAGCTATGTATAGCTACTTTTAAGCAAAGATTATGATAAAGAGCATTAGAGGAAAGTAAAAACAAGATAAAGGATGTTGTACAACCAGCAAAAAGAAAAGTGCTTAAACAAACATAAATAAGTTTTCAAGTTGAAAAAAAAAATAAAAGCTGATATCAGTATTGCAAAAATGTTCTATGTAAATGGATTACCATTCAAAATTGCACATACTCCTTCATTCAAAGAAGCAATTCGTTGTGCCATTAAAGTAGGTAATATTTTTAAATTTTAAATTATCATTTTTTATTTAAAATTATTAGTAAAACTAATATTTTTATATAGCAGGTCCATCTTATATCCCTCCAACTAAAGATAAAATTCAAAATGATCTTCTTGATGAGAGGTATGAACTTAGCATGAAAGAGCTGGAGGAATGGAAGCAATTTTGGCAAAAAGTGGTTGTTCTATTATAATGGATGGATGGACTAATATTCGTCAACGTTCATTAATTAATATTATAATTAGTTGTCAACTTGGACCATTTTTTCTTAATGCTACAGACTACTTCAATCATATAAAAGATGCTAATTTTCAAGCCAAATTATTAGAGACAACAATTGCAACTATTGGTTCAAGCAACATAATTCAAATTATAATAGATTTAGCTCCTGTTTGTAGGTGTGCAGGAAAAATGATAAAAATGATTCATCCAAATATATTTTGAGACTCCTTGTTGTGTTCATTCTTTAAATAATACACTTCATGATATTGGTAAAATTGATTGGGCGAAAAAGCTTATTATAGATGCAAGAGACATACAAATTTTCTTTTGCAATCATCATTATTCAAATTCCTTGTTTAGGGAATGTAGGAAAAAATAAGACTTTCAAAAAGCCTATAAAAATAAGGTAATAGAATACAAAAGTCTTTATTGTGTGTTTTTAAGAAATTTGATTTATTAATGCTATACTAATTATAGATTTTGTGAAACAAGTATGCTTCATATTTCATAATGTTGAAGAGAATGCAAGAGATACAAGAATTATTACAAACAATGGTTATAATGAGTAAATGGAAGAATTGGGAGGAAGCTAACACAACTATGGGAAAGAGTGTTAAAGAAAAGATTTTATCAGATAAGAGGTGGAAACAAATGAAGTAAGAAATAATTTATTTGAAATATAATTCTTTATTTTTTATTGTTTGCATCTTTATGTCTTATTAAAAATAAGTATTTGTTATATTGTAGGAGGATTGTTAGCATGCTGCAACCTATTGTTGATGTCATTCATTATGCTGATATAGATACATCTGCACTAGGAGAAATTTATGTAATTTATGAAAATATGTTAACAAAAATTTTTAAAAAGGGTTATAGAAATGGATAGCTCTCTTGATTTTTATAATGCTTAGTTACTTCTATTGATTCTAAAAAGATGGAATACTACAAATACTCCATTGCATATGGCTACATATGCATTACATATTAAGTGGTATTCTTCAAAACATAGAGATAAAAATCCAACAAGGCTTTGTGATGATTTTGATGAAAGAACAAGTTTTTTAGAATATGTTAAACAATTATATTCAACTTGTGAGGCTAGCTTAATTAGAAAGGAATGGCTTCAATTTATTAAAGGACATACAAAAGCATTTAAATGTGAAGATGTTATACTTGATATAGATGGAATAGCTCAAGAAGATCTAGCTAGATGGTGGAGTTTGCATGGTGGAGATACTCTTAGACTTTAAACTTTAGCAGTGAAGCTTCTTTCTCAAGTAATATGATCAGTTTTTCATTAAACATATAACAAATATTAACATGTATTAATTTTCTTAATTAATTTATAAAATGTGATGTTTGAAAACTTGAAATAGTGATGTTTTATATATCATTATGCATTCTCTAAACACCATGATTAGTAGGCTATTAGGTCTGAAGCTTCAAATCAGTTTGTTTATTGATGAAGTTTTGCATAATTTATAAAATGAATCTTTTAACAATGCAAAAATTTATTCTTGTTTTAATCATTTATGTAGGTTGCATCTTCTTCTGTTGTTGAAAGAAATTGGTCAACATATTCTTTCATTCATTGGATCAAAAGAAATAGTATAACTCTAAAAAGAGCTAAAAAATTAGTATTTGTTCATAAAATGATTAGATTGGAAGAAAGAAAGGAAATAAAATATAGGCAATCACCTTGGGATGTTAATTCAGAAGATGATGATGTTTCAATAGTTGATGATAGAGATAAGCATTGAAAACAAGAAGGAACAATGAGCGTCCAAGGAGCAGCAGCGGGCATGGAGGTTCAAGGAATAGTCGTGGGCACGGAGGATCAATGGGTGGAAGCTAGCGTGATGGCCCAAGTCGTGACGATCGAATCGGTGGACACGGCCATAGAGGAGCCCAATGTAACCAGGACAACAGCATCAGAGGAGAGGCAAAAGACCTAGGATTTTGGCGAGTGCTCCAGGGATGATGTTGCACTAAGGATCAAAGTCAAGCGCTTGGCCACAGATACCCTGGAAAGATTGGAGCGTAGCCTAATTGAAAAATTCGTGTCAAAAGGGGCGCGTCCATGCATGGATCTGATCTGGCACTAGACCTGGGCAGTGTGGGGGCTAGACACGGTGACGGTTAAGTGCCTGGTGGAGGACCACCTCCTTTTCTATTTCACCTCGCTGGAGGAACAAGAGAGAATCCTGGTGGGGGGACCTTGGTTTTACGGGGCAAGGGGTTTGGCTCTAGCAGCCTAGCACCCGGGAGCACATTAGGACCCAACGCTATTTGAATGAGCACCTGTTTGGATGAGGCTACATGGCCTCCCCCTAGAATACTGGTCGACAGAGTTCATACATTCACTTACCGAGTTGTTCGGTGAGTTTATCAAGTTCGACCATTTCACTGCAGCAATGGATCATCTGGGTTTTGTGCAGTTCTGTATGTGGCAGCCCCTCCAATCTGTGGAGCCTGTCGAGGAGCTGGTGTTGGACATAGGCCTCGGTGAGGAGTGGGTCCAGGTCTAGTTTGAAAATCTACCAATGGAGGCACAACCTCCATCACTGGTCGCTCGGATGAGGGCCGACTAGGCCCATCATGATCGTAACACATCCACCATGGATGACAGGTGGTATCTCATAGGAAAAAAAGGCCGAGTGGCAAATAGGAAATCTTAGGTGCCCAATAGCGGGACTTGGCATACCTAGGGGGACCTCTCCACTGGGAGGGGCCCCCACATGCTGGCGAGTCTCAGGGTAAGGCTGAGGCTAACGGTCGATCACTTCCCGATTCCGGAAAGCTGCCAGAAAGAGCAACCATGGACACACGCGGGGAAGGGCCGACGAAGGCCAGACGAGAAGCCTAGCCAAGTATGGTGAGTAATCCCTATTTTAACTCCCTGATAGGGGCTGGTGCCCTGGGCCCCATGGGCACCCATAAGGTGAGCATCCAGACAAGGATCGAGTCAAAGAAGGGTTGTTATGGGTCACCCTGCACCCCTGCTTTGGGGGGGTAGGATCCTTCCGGGGGGAGAACGTCCCTGCCGCTGGTTACGGACTAGATTAACACTAGTCGTAGTTCGACGTGTCCTAAACCCCCTACCAGGGGGAAGGGGATACTAAGTGAATAGGGGATGGTGGTAGCCCATCCAGTGGCCAAGATTGGCCTCCTGGACAACAACACCCGCCGACACAAGGCTATGCAACTATTCGTCGATTTGAGAGTGCAACGTACACTCTAGGAGGTTTACAACTAACAAGCATCTCCACGAAGGTCCTCTCATGGAATTGTAGGGGACAAGGTATCCCATATAAATGGCATACCTTGTGATGTATGGTGCGTGATGAGGGGTGCAATATTGTGTGTCTACAAGCAATGAAACTCTAGTAGACGGAAACTCATATTTTGCAATGGCCGAGTTGGCATAGCCACATGGTGCCCAGCAGGGGACGGGCGAGAGGACTCGCAGTCCTCACCAAGGTGGACTCCTACGTCCTGGACACTTCTGACTAGTGCATCACGGTGCACTTGCCAGGGTTGGATGTGTGGGTTACAAACGTCTACGGTGCCCAACGGTGGCAGGACTACCTTCAGGAGCTATCCAGGGTCGTAGGGCTTATCCCCAACAACGCTGGCTTGGTGCTGATCGAAGACTTCAACCAAAGGCTCTACAGCTGGGAGAAGATCAGAGATAGTCTAGCGGAGCCCCCAAGGGCCTCCAAATTCCTCGTGCTATTACAACGTACTGGTCTCACCGACATGGAAATCGTGGGATGCACGTACACCTAGTGCAACCGTCAACAGGGAGTAGCACGGGTCTAATCCCAGATTGATCGGGTGTGGATCAATAAGGTGCTGTTTTCGGAGTGGGACATCCATGCCTATGGTGTGGCTTAGATGGCCTTGGCCCACCATCCCATTCTCTACCAGCTGGAACAAGACGTGTTTCGGGCCCCATGCCCATTCTGGTTCGAACACACCTGGCTTCGAAAACTGTGGCTGGGTGAATTGGTTCAGGACATTTGGCAGAGATATCTGACCTTGATTGATCTATGAGACTTTCTAAAAAATGGATTAAACACCCTCAAATGTCACATTAAAAAAATTGATACCACAGAAAAATACAATTTTAAAGGATACCGTGTTTAGATCTAGGCCAAACTGCAGGAAATTCAGATGCAGCAGGAACAAGGGGCTGATCACACATGTGAGGAGCTTGCCCTCCTGGCCAAGCTGTAACTCCTACAATGTGAAGAGGAAGAGTATTGGCGGAAATGGGCCCACGTGCAGTGTCTGAGAGCAGGGGACTGTCACACGAAATTCTGCTTTGCAACAGCGAAGGCACACCGTGGCACACGCCAAAGAACGCTGTAATGCCTCACTCACGGTGAACAACCGCACCCACACTCTAGGGCGACCAGTTTGCTTCAGTACTGGCAGTGGGTCTGGAATTGGCAGCCAACAGATCCCATTTTTATGTCGTTGTAGAAAAATTTAAACTTGGCCAACAACCTGCGGCTTATGCAACCATTCTCGCACCAGCAGCTCTGAATCGTGCTTCACGACATGCTAGCAGATAAGGCCCCAGGGCCTGATGGGTGGCCCATTGAATTCTTTCGTGACTTCAAGGACATGCTGGGGGAAAACCTACTCGACGCCTTTAATTCCATGTTGACATCGTGGTAGGTCCGTAATGAAATCAACTACTCTCACGTGGTCCTGCTACCTAAGACAGAGAATCCCACATCCCCAGGACATTTTTGTCGCATCGACGTCTGCAACTTGCTTCTACATTTATTTTCTCTCATGTTGGTCGCCAGGCTGCGGCCCCTCATGCCGTGTCTCATGGGGAAAAATCAGGCTACGTTTATGAAGGGCCATCACCACCAAGACCAAGTCCTGCTATTGCAGGAAATTCAACACCCCCTTCGGGCCGCTAAATTGCCTGGCCTCTGCATCAAACTTGACATAACCAAGTCCTACGATTCCTTGAGTTGGGCCATCCTACGGACGGTGTTGCACGTGAAAGGCTTTGACAAGGCTTTCATGTTGCTTTGTCTGCAGATCCAATGGGGAGGGTGGTACTCGCTGGACCTTGATGGGCACCTATGGGGCTTTCACGGGACCGAATGCAGGCTGCGACAATGTGATGCTCTCTCACCGCTCCTTTTCCTGATGATGATGGACCTCCTACAAACGTACTATTCTAAGGAAGGGGTCTAGGGGCTGAACATACATGGCATCCCCTACCTAACCACCCATTATGCAGATGACACCATGATTTTCACCATGGCCACCATGCCATAGGCCAGGGCATTAATGAGGACGCTGAACAAAATGCAATGTGAGGTGGGACTGGCACCCAATCCAAGGAAATTCGCATTACATTTCACACACACCCATCCTTCTGTATGCAACAAGGTCATTCAGATCCTAGGAATCCTACCTAGGGTTCCGAAAGACAAATACCTGGGCATCCCCATCCACAACTGGCACCGCCTGCAAACCTGGCAGGCCCTCATTATGAAAATCCAGAAACGCACGACGCATTGGACGAATTGCTTCCTGTCCCACAAAGGGAAAATTGTGTTGGCGTCTTCCGTGATGGGGGCCATGGCGAGGTTTGCTACTTTGATGGCCTCCCTGCCCTCTAGAGTAGCAAAAAAAAATTGACTCGATTATCCAGGACTTCGTGTGGTCCAAAGGAAAGGGGGGGAAAAAGATGCACCTTGTGGCCTGGGAGAAGACCGCGTGGACTCGCTCTGCGGGGGGCGGGGGAGGGAGGGGATGGGCATTCTTCCTTTTGCGGTTGAGGCCACCTTAGGATGGCAACATCTTCTTCAGCAGCTTTCTACTACAAATGATGACCCCTCCTTATGGGTGCAAATCCTGCGGCAGAAGTATAGCCCTTGGGAGGTGGCCAATTCCGATTCTCAGGTGTGGCGGCAGCTTTGCGTGCATGTCAGGGCGCTAAACCATGAAACTGAGATCACGTTGCACCCTCGACAGCTCCTCCAAAGACAATTCATGATCAATCCATGGTGGATGTGGCTGTGAAAGGGCATCCTATTGGAAAAAATTAAAATGTTCAGGTGGTTGATTCTCCACCATTCTCTCCCTGTTCAGGCCTTCCTGTAGACACGTGGCCTGGCAATCAGTAATTAATGCCTACTGTGCAATGAACACACGAAAAATGCTATAGCACTTCATGCATGAGTGCCACATAACCAGACAATTATGGCAAACGGCTAGCCTGCAGTTACCTGAGTTCTTGGGTAATTCGTCGATGCTGGCAGTGCTATGGATCCTGTGGCAGGCCAAGAATGATCATGTCTTTAAAGGGGGGGCCCTACTTCCTATGGCCGTGTTGATCGATAGGTTCTGAAACCTCTGGCATGAAATTACCACCATAATGAATCCGCATGTCCACCTCGAGCAACCTGTTACCGTCCTCCAACATTAATCAGATCGTTGGCGCTAGATCTCTCGCATGAGGTGGACACAAATTCTACCCAGAATGGCGGTTAACCCAGAGATGGAAACCCACTCCTTCTACATGAACTGGGGTGAAGAGGCCACTACTTTTAGGGGGTGCCAGATTTTGATTATCGTTGAGTCGATTTCGGCCGTGATTGGAGCACCCCTCAGAGGGGTTCATATCCCCCCGATTGCTGGTTTGCACGTAGCGGTAGCTGATTTTTTCCAGGGCCCTTTCCCCAGGATGGTTAGCAGACACATCAGGGGATGGCACTCATGCCTAACTGGCGGGCGATGGCCGAGCTGGTTGAGCGATGCTTCATCCACTCCGGATCGCACCAGAAACTAAATGGGGTGCACTTTAGGTTTCTGCAATGCATGCGCGATGAGACTCCCATCAACCTTTCGCAGTTCCTCTGGGAGTCCCTACAACAGCGATGTCCTAGCCGACATCCGAGGGTCATACGGGCCCTGTGGTTGGCCGGTACCTTGGTGCTATCGATGCAAGCAACAAACGGTCCGAAGTTGAGGCAGCAGCACCTGAGGATGAGACGCGGGTGTGGTGCAGGGGTCACTACAACCGAAAATAGGATCGTGATTCCCCCCCCCCCCCCCCCCCACCCCAGCCATGATCAAGACCGACCGAGACAGACCCTGGATGGCGAGGAGCCCACGATAAAAGAATGTACCATCGGCAACACCGAGGGGCAACGCCTTCCTTCTCCTACGCTGTCGCCTATCCAGACGCTGCTTTGGATAGAAGGTGTCATTAAGGACCGTATGATGGGCATTGCCTAGATTATTGAGGAAAACCGATGTTGTCTCATTGCCGGCCAAGGGCAGCCAGGTCCTTGCTCGCAAACAGTCACAGAGAACCATTTGTGCAAGCACAAGCCCCCTAATAGTTAGCGGGGTGGGGGGGGGGGAGGCCGGGGTGTAGGTGCCTCCTGGGGGAAGCCCGGTTTAGGAATGTGCTCTAATAAACGTCGAGGTGGGGACGACCGCTTGCCATGGGGTTGGTCACGACAGGGAAGGGTCTCGGGGCTTTCTGGGTTTTGTTCTTGGTCGGTGTGGGGCCAGCGGATCTGGCCCGTGCTGTACATATGTATAGCTCCTCTTTGGGAATACAAATTCACTCGACTTTTTCCAAAAAAAAAAAATAGTTGATGATAGAGAAAATTATTCTACTGACTTAGTTAATGTTCCTGGAGCAATGAATCTTATATTGATGAAGATCATTACCATGCAAATGATATTTATGACGTAGAACAAAATGAAGGTTTTACAAATTTAGTCTTTAGATTAGAGCAACGAGAAAATATAGGCTAAAATTAGAATTTAAACAATGTGACAACTTCTAAGCTTTGGCAAGAAACTCTTTTGTGATTTAAAAATAGATAGATAATTTTGTAACATTATCATATATATATATATATATGATAATGCTAGAATATTTTATAACACACATGAGACTCAATACTTAATGTTTCATTGCAATCTTTTATGCAATTTTTGGCCATTAACAATATTTTGGATTTACATTGTACTTGTTCTATATTCTACAATATTTTTTATGATATATGAAATTTAATTTAAAAAAAATTAATATATTTAAATTTTCTTTATCAAGCCCCCGGCTACGAACCCGTCCCTACTTTTTCTTGAGGCACACGTACCTAAACACGTTCAGAATATTCCTCGCTTCCACGAATTGGATTCTTTTGATGCATAGCTTACAAGTCAGATAATCTATCAAGCAGCAGTGCTAGCACAGCCAAGGCCGTAGACACATTTGCAAATTCAAGTGGAAAATAGCATATGGCAGTGTTGGGTGGACTGGACTGGGATGGAATGAGGGTCTATCAATTAAGCCGCCACCACCATACAGAAACACGTACACATACACATACAGATGATCTGTCCACCTTTACTTTCTGGAATCATGACACCATGTCTATGTTCGGAGATCCACACCCACGCAGTGGCCTGGCAATAATGATCAACAGCCATAAGATTTCTATGTGCTATTTTTGTGCTTGTTGTTGTGGCAAGGCCTTTGCCTTTGACTTTGAATTTGGGGGAGCGTCATGCCTGCGGAAGCACAACCTACAAAAAAAACAGATTTGCACCTCAAAATCCTTTTCACAGAACCCAGCTTAATTTTTCTCCATTCCCATTTAACCCTTGAAGAACAGGTTCAAATTAGTGTGCAATAAGGGGAGAAGACACCAACAATGCGCGACCTGGTTTAGTGAGTTTAAAATGAATTTTTTTTTTTGCGTACAATCAAAAGAACTGTTTGTAATAAATTGAAGAAGTAGCTGTGTAAAATAAAAGTTTGCTACTGGAATTGACGAATTGCCCCAGAACTACAATTTTAAAACATATAAAAAAAAATCACTAAAGAAGTTGAAATTAGAAACCAAAATAAATATTATTTTACGAAAGCTCGGTATCACAATGCAACTGATGTGCATTAGTTGATACAATTTTTAAAAACTAGGAAATGCAAACATCAACATTAATGATAACTTTAGAACAAAACTAGATAGGAAGAAAAAGATTTACACTACAAATGGTTGAGCGTATTAACATTTTCATGAGAGAGAAGATTGTCTATCTGATGCAAAGCTTTCTCAGAGGTGCCAGCCACGGTATTCAAATTGGCACTTATACTATGCTTAACTAGAAAGCAGCAACCTAGCAAAACCTGTAAAGAAAATACCCATTTACACATCTCCTTTCACCTTTAGTGTCATTAGTTTTCAGTGATAAGGTCCCACCATTTCACTTACGTAGATTGATAACCATTGTTCGAAAGTCTTTAAATTTTATGTATAAGATTATAGGTTCAAGCCTTTGTTCGAATCTTTTTCTTTTTCTTCTTTGAATACTTTATTTAAGCTTCTTTGAATTTCTTTTTCCATTTTATTTTATCTTTAATTTGTGTTTTAGGAATTTCTTGTTCACTTCTTTTTTAATTTTTTATTAATACTTTGATTTTTTTTTCATTTTTTAATCTTATATTTACATTTTTCTAAATTTCTTCTTTACTTTGTTTTAAAAAATTTTATTAGCACTTCTTTGAATCTATTTTTCTACTTCTTCCTTTAATCTTTTATTTATGCATTCTATGTGCAATTATCTTTTTTCTTGTTGTAGAGATAGAGTAAAGAAAATCATAATTTGGCAATCTATTAATCATTTTATTATTAATCCAAAGATTAAAAACAATTGTAGTTTGGCGATCTATTGATTATTTTATTATTAGTGCAAAGATAGTAAAAGAAAATTGTGTGTGGTTGTTTAATCTCTTACTGCACTAGAGAAAACTTTTAAAAACTTAGGATCTTGATCATGGCATGGTTATATCTACCTTCTATAATCTGATGTGTGTTTTCAAAAATTTGCAATAACTCGAAACTTCTTGGTAGCATGGGCAAATACAAGTCTACTTTTTATTGACATGGAAATTTGCCATGTTATAGGAGATGGGAGGCTACCCTCCATCTTAGACTCATCTTCTTGAACGTTAAATGGGCTACTCGGAAGCAACCTCTTTATAAAAATTGTGTAGTAATATTCGATTTGATTGTGTTTTAAATGTATTTTACTTGCAAAATTTGGTTGTATAAATTTGAACATCAAAACATAATGACAAAAATCAATGTAGCCCAAAAACCTTGTATGGGTGGCATATGGTAATTGAAATCAAAATTAAAAAGGAAAAAAAGAGAGGATGTTATCCATTATTGTTATTTCTTTTCATCCTCACCATTATTGGCCTATTGAATTTGCCTATTTGATACATACTTCTAGTTCCAACCTTGGAAGTGAAGCATTTGTAGAATACAAATTCTTTCATAAACATTACACATGAATGTTTAAAACTGCATGGACATATGTAGGACATGCTAGAAAGTATTGTTGTAGCCATGTAGTAGATTGACAATCATGAATATACTTTGCCTAAATAAATAGATTTTGCAAGTAAAATGTTTTTAAAATTAATATGAGAAAAGTAACGGAATGATTTTGCAACAAAAATTAATATGATTTTGAAAGGAAATTTTAGAACTTAAAAAATTTTGAAATGATCCCATGTGGCTTGGAAAAGGAACAAAATGATAGAAACGAAAAAACTATAGGAACTGTATAATAGAAAACCTATAAAACAATTAGAAATAGAAAAGCTCAAAGCATTGCACAATGTCAATTGTTATACAAAACATTTTCAAGGACTTGCACTCCTCATCAATGTGTTTAGATAATGCAACTAGGCAATTGAAGCTACAAGGGCAAAGGAATGAGCATGCTAATACATGTATTTATATGGTCCCAACTTCTAAAAATAAAAATGTAACCCCATAAAAAACTAAAAATAGAAATGTAACCCCATAAAAAACTGAAAATAGAAACATAACCCCATAAAAAACTAAAATTAGAAACATAACCCCATAAAAAGCTAAAAATAGAAATGTAACCCAATAAAAAACTAAAAATAGAATGGGCTCCACTTACCAAGATGGGGATGGGAAGCGGTACTAGCATCTGTTACAATATGATTTTGGTAGAGCCAAAGAAGTTTAGGATTTAGGGTTTAGGGTTTAGGCAAGAATATGATTTTGAAATCTTGAACTGTCATCTCTTATCACCAGGCAATTTTCAAAGAAGAGAAGTTGAGATGCTTGGCCTACAAGATGTTGATAGAATGCATGACTGCATGTTACAATATCTAGGAGAGGATGTTACGAAGATCACTAAAAGTTTTATTGCCAGCAATAAATCATATCAGTCCCCATTGAATTATGTATAGCAAATAGAGATCCCCATGGATTCAGAATATCAAATGATGACAGTGATGATATTGAGCAATCTATGCTTATATGTAAAAGTGCAAGGATAATGCTCATAGTTAACCTTTGGCCTGAAGCATGATTCATAAATGATGCACTTGGCACAATTCATACTATTATGTATCCTCTAGGTAAACAACCACTTGCATTACCATCATACGTTATTGTTAATTTTGACTCCTACATTGGATGTGCCTTTGATAATAGTAATCCTCTTCATGTGCCAATTATACCTATGGTCCAAGGAGCATCACGTTAATATGTGTCAATTTATGTTTACCAGTATATATTATTTGGAATGCAAATAGTGATGATAACTTAAAAAATTAAATATATATATATATATATATCAATGAACTAGCTTAGATATATATATATATATATATATCAATTGGCTAAGATGATTTTAAAGAAGATGATGTTAACCAAGCCCGAGTACTAGACAAGTTAACAAGATAACTAAAAGCAGAATCACACATCTCTCCTTTGTTTCTCTACCACTTACTGAATTTAGTTTTACCCTCTTGATCAAGTTTGGTCTATCATTATTTGTTCATGGCATTTTTGAGTGAGGGATTTAATTCTCAAAAACACCATGAACAAATAAAGACAAAGCAAACTTGACCAAGAGGGTAAAACTAAATTGGGTAAGTGGTAGAGAAATACAAGAGGGATGAGTGATTCCATTTTTAGTTATCTTGTTACTTCATCTAGTAGTCAAGCTTAGTTAACATCATCTTTTTTTAAAATCATCTTGGCCAATTAATAGAGTTATATTTATATATATACATACACACACACACTATTTATATGAGAATGACAATAAAGTCCTCCATGAGGTACAACAAAAGCTACAGATTATCAATGTGGAGCGCAAAATTGTCAAAATCAATCATAAACATCAAAGAGGAATAGTATTTTTTGATTTTAGTTTTTCTATTAGAATTACCTTTTTTGTCTAACCATGTCATACCCTTATGAGAATAAATGCTTGATACCTTTAGAGGACATCAAATCATCAAATAGAGAGTTTAAAGGAAAAGCCCAAAGATTTTAGAAATTTTTTTTAGGTTTTGATCCTTACAACCAATCTTGGACAATCTCCCCTCTGGAATGGAAAAAGGATTAGACTTTGCCCTTATTCAAGTGACCCTCATAGATATTCACTTCTTACTAAAGGATTTCTTGTAAAGAGAAGGAGAAAAATCTCTTTAAAATTAAAAAAAAAATACATTAATCAGGCACAAAGAACATATAGCAAAAAAAGTTGAAATCTTCCCATCCTTGAGCTTTCAAAATAAAAAGAATTTAATACTATAGAAAAAATTTAATTGTTTAGCTTTCACTTGAAGCCTTTTTACTTAAAGTTGCAACTAAAAAGTGACATATTTAAGAATTTGGTATTTGACTTCTTAAGAGAGGTCATAGTTATGCTCTTGCTATTGGAAAATAATTGCACATCAAAGCCTCCAAATAGAGTAGAGAACAAGTGATCAAAGAAAATTTCAAATGCAAAGAAAAGAAGTAAACAAAGTACACTGACCACCAATAATGACCTCATTAATGCTTTGTTGAAACTTGTTACAAATTATAGATGTCCATTTTCAAGCATGTTGAGTAATAGGACATCAAAAAAGCATGAAAAAAATAAGTCTTCACTTCTACAAAGAGAACATTGAGGAGAAACATTTTTCAGATGTTTAGGATGAGTGTTGATAGGAACACTTGATAAATAAGACATATTAAAAAATATAAAATTGGTCTTCAAATATATTTCATTTTCCTTATTTAATTACATTTTCAATGATAATTACATTTTTCATGTCTTATTTAATTTGTTATGAATACAATATTTTTTTCGTAATAATCTTGTAAGCAACTTTCAAATTAAAAGAAAAACCATATTTTCCATCCTTCCAAAAAATATCTAGAAAAGCTTGATGCAAACAGTTATTAATTAAATTTTTAAAATTCTTTTTGCTTTTTTTTTATTCAAAATATAGAACTAACAAGCTTCCTTCCAAGTAAGCCATCTATCATGCATATGTAGACAAGAAACTATGATGATACCAAATTTTCTCTAAATGGTAGATAACCTAGATGCATTAGTTGTTCAAGCTCCTTCATTAAAAAGAAGCCACCATGGGCTAATTTGTGTAAGCATATCTTTTAAAATTGTAATATGATTGTAATTCCAATATTTACTAAGTTTGCACCATGTTTTCCAAATTTTTTTAAGCATTGGAGAGCTAGAAATAGAAATGGCTTGATAAAAAACAAGATAGTAAAAAATGTTATTAAAAGATCAACTATTCTCATTCTTAATTTTTTTTTTTTTGCATAAGTTTATTTCTTAAAAGGATCATCAAAACATCATCTCCATCAATTCACTTTGGAATCCATTCTATAACAAGAAAAATACCCTTGTTATAATAATTAATAAGCCCAAGTCCTTTATCTTTCTTGCTACTAGTGCATATATTTTAAGAAACTCTAAAAAAAATCACCTTTTCTATGTTGCTTAGTAGACCAAAAAAATCAATGGATAATATGATTAGCTCTATCACAAGAAGTTTTAAAAGGATCCAAATAAATGAAGTAATAAACATGAGTTGATTAAAGTATTTTCTTAAAACTAAAACTTTTCTAGTAAGGGTGAGCTTTTTTTCTTTTGATTTATCATACTTCTTTTCAATTTTATCAACCACATATCTCCACAAAATAGTTAGGCACAAAAGAAAACTATATTTTTAAAATTTTAAAGACAGAATCATTTTTCAATATTTTTCAAGGCTTAAGAGTAACCCTCTCATTAGTATTGCTATTGGAATAAATTATATACTTTTATCAATTAATCTGAGAGCCAAATAATATGTAGTAGTTATTCACTTTAGTTAAAAGAGTATTGATATGTTGTAGAGAATTTTTGATCATGTAAAAAGAATCCTCTACAAGGTGCATGTTAAGTAATTAAATACCTTGATTATCAATTAAAATTCCCTAAATGATATTCCTGTGTAAATCATAATGTAGGTTGTGTGAAAGAAAGTTTATAGCTATAATAAAAAGATAGGAACTTAGAGGATAATCTTGAGAAACTAATCATTGAAAAGAAAAGGAGAAATGTAATTCAAAATTATTAGCAACTTAAGAATTGGCATTTGTGAGCACGGTATGAACAAGATGTTGATCAAGAACTTTGAAGGAGGGTTGAATTGGTTCCCTAATTTAAAATTGCACTAGCCATAAAAAAAAATAACAGATTTACATGGTTCCCCAACTTGGGTACATCCACACTTGGATGGTATAATCCATGCATATCTCTAGACTTTATTTCTTTAAAATGTGGTTTGAACAACACCACACCCTATACAAGCTTTGAGCTCTACTCTAGAGTGTTTCATCTCCATGAAACCACTCAACCTTGCAAGGTCTTGATAAGTTTAAATGTGGTTTAGAGGATCCCGCAACCTTTACAAAATTAAGCTTTACACTGAAGTGTTTTGACAATGCAAAACCATTGAATCTTATAGGGTCTCGACAAGCTCAACAAGGATTTCTTCTTGCAAGAAGCACATCAACCCTGCAGGGCTATAAGAAAGAAAGAAAGAAAAGAACAAAGGAAGAGTCTAACTAAATTTATAGGTCCTTGTACTTGAAGGTCAATACAATCACAACAAGAAAATGATGTTACAATGAAGAGCAAAACAAAATTACTTAGAACAGCCAATGAAGAGTCTTTATGTGAATAGTGCTTACCTATTTTCCAAGATTTTGACATTGTCTTATAGCGTCGAAGTTTTCAAAAACTCATTGGAATTCATGCAATGGCTACCAAATGGGTAGTATAGACATCTAATTTGAAGTTTAAACATCTATCTCAGAGATCCATCAACATAAAAGAGACATCTACCTGAAAATGTAGACATCAACTATGAGACATCTTCCTATAGATGTCTACTATGTGAGTTAGATGTCTACTATTTCTACCATATGTCTACTCACAAAAGCACTTTGAGAGATGAAGCATTTTTATGATCCCTAGGCCTCTCAATAGTCCTCAAAGCATCTTTAATTTATTTATAGACTTAATTTCCATCCATGATCTCATTTAGTCTACTTAGTCATCATTTTGATATCTCGTCATGGATCTCATTTCTAAAATCTTATTTCTCATTTTTAAGTTTTTTGTTGATTAATTTTCCAATGTCCCTAGAAGATCACAATCACACACATACATTCTATGTGGATCATTGAACTTAGAAAAAGGGGTGGGGGGTGTGCATGGGCGGGGGGAGGAGGAATGAATAATTTTCCTAAATTGAAATTCTTTGGACAAAGCACACACACCAAATTTAGCATGGTTCCGTACCTTGGGTAGTCCATACTTAGAGGGTAGATTGAAAGCACACCTCCAAAAATTGTTGCTCTAAAATGTGTTTTGAAGTGTCCACACCCTATAAAATCTTCAAGCCCTACTTTGAAGTGTGGTGACATTGCACCAACAACACAACTTCACAACATCCTATTAGGCCTAGAATGTGGTTTCCAAGCTTCCATAACCTTTATAATCTTGAGCTCTACTTAGCAGTGTTATGCCATGACACCAACCACTTAATCCCATAGGATCCCGACAAGCTCAATCAAGATGCCTTCTCATAAGAAGCACATCAAACCCATAGGGGAATAAGGAAGAATAATTACAAGGGATAAATGCAACTCAATTTGCTAATCATTGTAGTTTGAGATACAACACAATTTACAATGGACAAATGATAATGCAATGAAGAGCAACAATGATTAAAATGATTAGATAATGATTATATAAGAACTTGTACATTTCCCAATGGATATGATATCTTCTTATAGCTATCATGTTTTCAAATCCATTTTGGAACTCATGCAATAGTAAGCTAATGGTAGCTAATGGTCATGGAAGACGTTTTCTTCATGCCTAAGACATATTTATGTATTTTCCCTCTATTCTAAGAAGATTTCTTTGTCTTGGAAAGACATCTTTATGAAATCTCCATTATAGGAAGACATCATTGGCTAGTGAAAGATGCCTTTCTAAAAGTGGCCTGCATCTTGTGAAGATGTTGTTGTTTAGTAAAGACGTCTTTGCTTGATGAAAGATGCCTACTATTTCTTGAAGACATCTTTGTTTATGCATCTTTCAATTCTTCCAAGATGTCTACTATTTTTTGAAGACATATTTCTTCTCCTTCATGTGCATGATGATTTTTGCATTCCTTGTTCATAATCTTGCATTTTTGCATGTGTCAATGATGATAACTTTTCTTGTCCATGTTCTTTAAATTCTCTTCCTTTCAGCTTTCCTTTTGTGGATGGGACCTTGAGACATTGTGGATGACATTATCCTTTTCATTCCTTGGTCCTACAACCACAATAACCATACAACCATACACACAACATTTGTCTCCATTTTTCTTAACATTTTGACACATCAAAAGTTCCACAATCTTCCCCTTTTTTGTGATGTTCAAAAATTAAGAAAAAAGGGGTTAGTGATCATACAAATATAACCATACTACTCTCCCCATTTTCAAACAAAATAAAAAAGGATAAGGCACATAAACTGGTTAAAGAGTATGCATAATGTCATAATCCAACAAAAACATTTAGCTATGCAAGATCAATTAAAGAGCACACATTTTTAGTATAAATTTCCAAGACAAGTTGCCCTAAATTTTTCAAGAGCTAATCCAAGCCTTCCAAGTGATATTCAAACGTAAAGCTTGAAGTGAAGTATAAGCCTTGAAGATCACGTAACCTATCTCTAAATCAATAAGTCATTAGTAGCTAATAGTGCATGATTCTTTTAATGTTCAAATATTCTCCATCCTTTTAATATCATTAGGAAAAGATTAGGACATAACATATATGATAAGGATAATTTAGCAATACAACTTTACAATGTAAAACTAGTCATGCCATATTTTAAATTCTTGAGCTAGGAAATACAACTCAAGGAAAACTACTTAAAGGATATTTTAATCAAAATTATGGATACTTATCCATAATCAGAATGATCATGTTCTTGCTCATATTGTTATAAGGAATAATATCATTATTTACATTCTTTCATAAAAATATAGGTACTTCTTACTTCAGCTTATGCTTGAATATCAAATAGGTGGGCTGATGATACATTAAGACTTACTTTTATCAGTTCAAAACAAAGGTCTACATATAATATAGAAAGGACAAACAACACATAATTTGATGTTAAAGACCAAATATAGATCAAGAAGGCTATCTAATTGAAACAATTATCTCATTAGAACTTGTATCCTTATATTCAATCAGAAATTTGGAAAATGTAAACAAAAGAATATGGAAGCCTTGAGAGAAATATGCATATTTTTCCTTTTGTATAAGGCAATGCCACAAACACAACCATTTTTCAAAAATCAAATGATAATCATGACAAAGAATATCAGAAACACAAATTTAAGACTTAACCATCCGCTGGAAAGAAAAAATATCTCTTGATGTCCTTATCTTGCTCATTTTGGAATACTTTGTTATTTCAATGTCTCTTGGTTCAAGTCTCCAAAGACTCCCTCTACATTAATGATCTTCGAGATGGTCATGGATAATGAGGAATAAGCTTCCCCTACACATGTGCTACTTACCTTGGGCTATTAATGTACAAATGTTGTAAATCATAAAAACACTACAACTGTAGGTCAAAATTAAGCTCAAATGTGGAGACTAAGATCTCCAATCAATAATATTGATCATATTTTTTAAAGGATTGTCTTATCTCATAAATAGCAAAAATATCCCAAAGTCCATGAGCTTAGAAGTAGATCATAATAATAAATTTAGATTAAACAAGATTGAAATCATGACAAAACCAATAAGATAATGATCCAAAGGAAATCAAAATAAGTGCTACACATATTTTAATAGAACCAATTATATCAAGCTCAAAAATGAATGTAAGGGATGCTCTAAATAATTATTCCATCATTTTCAAGACAAATAATTTTGGACTTCAAATACCATTCTTATTAACTAGAAAGAAAAGAGATGGAAGGTTACCTTGACTTACCTTGCTTGCAATAGAGAAGAGAAGATTAATGGAGTTTGAGATGTGGTCTCCTATCATGAAGTACCTCCTCATCCTTCAGTTCTCTTTCATTAGATCATATATGTGATGCCTCTATTTGTTCATGCTCTTCATGATAAAACCTTTGATCACTCATTGCATCATTTTCAATTCTCCACTTCTCTTCATTCTCAATTATTGGTACCTACACAATTTCCTTACCAAAGCCTTTTTTACAAGATGAAATATTAATCTTGTTTTGATCATCATGAGTATAGTTAAGAGTTTTCTTGAAACCATAATTTTCACAAACAAGTAAAGTATTATCCTTATGATTAAAATTATCAAGCCTATCTATGCTCGAGCTTGAATTTTCATGTGTGGCTTCCTCTAAATTCTTTGGCTATTTTTTAGGAGTCTCCTCTTCTTGAACCATATTGCAATCCTTATTAAAAGAGGTTAGTTGTTGAATCTCAGTTTTTATGTTTGAGATCTCTTCTTTCACTTTAGCATGAATAGCACCCAACTTAGAAATTACAAATTTCTTTGCCTTCCTAATCGAATGACGTAAAAGAAAATTTTCTTCTTTAAATTCACTATACCTTCTTTTTCAGCCAAATGTGAGGAATTTTCATCTATAAGTGCCATGCATATGAGATATGAATTTTTTGAAGAATTGCATGCCTCTTCTTCACTTTGCTCACCATCATCCCAACTTGTATAAAAGTTGGTCTTTTTTGATTCCTCATAATTGGATATATTCTTTGGTTACATCTTGCTATCACTAGGACATTTGAAGGACATATGACCTCTTCCTTCACAAAACCAACAATCTACGGAATGGAAATCTAAGTTAGAATTTAAAAAATTTCTACCTCTTTCTCTACCTTTTAGTAGATTGGGTCTTTGTTGTGATGTCCCCTTATTTCTTCTTATTAGTAATTATTGTAGCTTCCTTGAGAGAAAGATAATCTCATCTTTTTTTCCCTCATCATGTTCACTAAACTCATTCTCCTTGGACACATTCTGTAGAATAATAGGTCTTTTTTGGATCACTCCTCCTCTTATGAGATTCATTTCATAAGCAACAAGAGCACTTTGAAGCTCTTCAAATTTTAAGGTTGAGAAATTTTTGATATCCTCCATAGCTGTGACCTTTGGTTTAAACTCCAGTTGTAGAGTTCTAATCATTTTAACAATGACATCACTTTTAGGAAAATATTTACCTTTTCCTCTAATAGCTACAACAAGATAATCTTTTATTTTCTCACATTCTCTCATTTTGAGTTTATCATATTCACTTTGTCACACTAACAATTTTTATTACTTGATAATAGTTGTTACTTCGTAAGTAGCTTCTAAGTTTTGCCAAATTTCTTTGGCCATTTTACATCCTGTCACTCTATTAAATTCAAATTTATTTGATGCATAATATAGAAATTTTTTTTCTTTTGAATCAAACATGAACTTATCCTTTTCCTTGTATGTCCATTTTTTGCAAGGCCTAATGATGCTAGTGGAGCTATTGACAAGCAAAGCATAGCCTTTAAGGATAGACTCCCACACTTCAAACTCCATGGATTCAAAGAACCCTTACATTCTAGCTTTCTAATAGGTGAAGTCAAATCTATTGAACATAGATGGCTTTGTATAACATGTCCCCTCCATTGTTCACTCTTGAAGCTGATGATGACAAAAAAGAGTAATAGGCTTCAATACCACTTATGGATCATTGAACTTAGAAGGGAATGAATAAGTTTCTTAAACTAAAATTATTTGTACAAAGCACACACACCAAATTTAACATGGTTTCCCAACTTGGGTAGTGCACACTTGAAGGGTAGATTACAGGCACACGTTTGAACTTTGTTTTTCTTAAATGTGGTTTGAATGGTCCATACCCTGTACAATCTTCAAGCCCTACTCTTGAGTGTTGTAATGCTGCATCAACCACTCAACCTCATAAGGTCCCATTAGGCTTGGAATGTGGTTTCCAGGCCACAACATCATTTACAATCTTGAGCTCTACTCAAGAGTATTGTGTTGCAACACCAACTACTCAATCTTGTAGGATCTCAACAAGCTTAACCAAGATGCCTTTTCATAAGAAGCACATTAACCCTGTAGGGCAACAAGGAAGAATAATTACAAGGGATGAATGCAACTCACTTTGTTGAACCTTGTACTTTGAGGTACGTCACACTTTGCAATGGACAAACGATAATACAATGAAGAGAAATAATGATTACAATGATTGTAAAAGATCTTGCACATTTTCCAATGCATATGATGTCTTCTTATAGCTATCATGTTTCAAAATCCATCTTGGAACTCGTGCAACAACTAGCTAATGGTAGCTAACAATCATGGAAGATGTCTTCTTTGTGCCTATGATGTATTTTTGTATTTTCCCTCTATTCTAGGAAGATGCCTTTGTCTAGGAAAGTTGTCTTTTTGAAATCTCCATTCTAGGAAGATGTATTTTTTTGGTAAAAGATTTCTTTCTAAAATTGGCCTACATTATATAAAGACATCTTTTTTTGGTGAAGATGTCCTTTCCTAATGAAAGACATCTATTATTTCTTAGAGACATCTTTGTTTGTGCATATTTCAATTCTACCAAGATGTCTACTATTTTTGAAAGACGTCTTTCTTCTCCTTCCTTTGCAAGATGATTTCTTTAGTCCTTGTTCATAATTTTTAATTTCTACATGTGGTAATGATGACAACTTTGCTTGTCCACATTCTCTGAATTCTCTTCCTTTAAGCTTTTCTTTTGTGGATGATACCTTAAGATCTTATGAATGAATTTCTTCTTTTTGTTCCTGATGAGTGGCAAGGTACCCCTACACTCAACCATATGAATACAAGCGTTACACGCATGATCTAGTTGAACTCCATAGATGAACTAGTTGTGGCATCTAGATAGTTACCCTTAGGTCGTAGTTTTCTATCTTCCCACCTGGACTAGTATTAGCTTTGTCACGTATGGTTTAGTCCAAAGTGAGGTGTATGATGTGTTCCTACACTAATGCTACTCCTGGAGATAATGGAAAATAATATTAACTAATCTAGGAGAGAGAGGATGAGAGAATTTAAACTAGCCTAAGTGTGATGAGCATCCATTCCTTGATTATCCATACACATCTTGGACTTCGTGCATGACTACCACTGGGGTTACCAAGCGCAGATCCTAGGTACGCTACTGGGTTACCAAGTAGTCACACTTAAATGCTCATAATCAAGTTGTACTCATTCTACATTTAACAAGAGTTTAAGGGTGAGAGAGATATTAACTAAGAAAGTAGTAAATGAAAATTAAATAAATAACTAAGCTAAGTAAATGTTGCAATAATGAAGTAATCTTGATCTTTATTTCCAATCATGTGCATGTCCAAGTATGTCACACTCGAATAAGGATGCTATACAATTAAAATTACCACACTACAAGCATGCACTAGGAGGAAAGGGTTGAGAAGAAAAACAAAAATAAAATCAAAACTTAACTCTAAAACTTACTGATTAATGCCTAAAACCAAGTGTGTTGCCTTTTATTTATAGGCTCACACCGGAACCGTGATATTGCGTACGCGATATTGTGGCTGCAATATCGTGGCCCCGATAACTGGGCTTCAATAACTGAGCCTAACATATCATAACTCATCATACCCCCATGACTAAATAAAAACTCATCCTTGAGTTACAGAGAGAACAAGATCCATTGATTACACAGTAGATAGGTATGGGATTATTGACTGGTGAGAATGGGTTCATGCCGCAGTGTGGAATCGAAGCAAAATTGAGACACAACACAAAGAATGCAAAAGAAAATCCTACTACTAAAAAATTGATGGAGCTCATGTAGTTCCTGGTGGTGGCTGCTCCTCCATAGGTGTCTTTGTCTTTTTTTGCGCTCCAAGTCTTAGGATTTGATGGCGTTGAAGTATGGCCTAGATTTTCTCCTCTTGTAAGGCCTTGAGTGCCTTGGCATGCGTGTAAGTTTTCGCTTGTGCCATAGAGGCATCTCAGTCAGCCTTCTCTTTTTCTTCCACCACCCTTTTATTTTCTATCAATAGTTTATTAAGTTGCTCAGTTCTAAAAGTGTCCAGCTAGTTCTGAGCAACCTTTGGCACTGTATTCGGAAGGTTTAATACTTCTGAAATGGCTTGAACAGAGAAATCAATAGTCACACCACAAATGTTAACCATGGTGCCTTCTTCTTTGTTGTACCAAATTGGTACATTTTCCCTAAGTACTAGGCACCACTTTCAGAAAGGGTAGGTCATAACGGGGACCTTGTGAGATGATCCCTAATGGCCTTCGGAGCAAATTCTGCAAACAATCCAAAGTTTAACTCCACAATCACTGCTGTGAATGTGGACTTCTCGTGAATGTCCTAAACACAATCATGGGGAAACGTGATATTTTGTCCCTATTCAACCACAGTAGCCACTCCTTCTTCTACCTACCTTGATTGTACAGTAGTAGGGTCCTCTTGGTGGATGCTAAGTAATTGTTCCTCCTACTCTGCATGTTGTCCAGAAGGATCTTGTTTTCCTCCTATCTTAGGTCATTTGATCACACCTTGAGTAGGACCTTCTTATTGTCCATGTTTCAAGGCCATCTACAATCACACGAGGCCAATTGTTAGTAAGGTTGTTACCCAATGATAAGTGGCAAGGTACCCCTACACCCAACCATACGAATATGAGCATTACATGTGCGATCCAATCGAACTCCGCAGACTAAGTGCCTACACACCTTATGAAACACCTAAGGTTAATTAGTTATTATCTTCCCAAGATCACTTGTATTTGTCATGGTTGTATGGTTAAGTGAACTTGAGGTATATGATTTTTATATATTTTCTAGTTTTATCACCTATGCTAAGAGAGGAAAGGGTGAAAGAGATTTAACTAAGAAAGTAGTAAATAAAAATTAAATAAATAAATAATTAAACTAAGTGAATGCTGAAATGATGAAGTAATCTTGATCTTTATTTCCAGTCATGTGCGTGTCCAAGTACGTCACACTCGAATAAAGGATGTTGTACAATTACAATCACCACACTACAAGTATACACTGGAAAATAATTCTAACACTAGGAAGGGAAAACTACAAGAGTTTGGGTAAGGAACTACGAACTAGATGGAGAAACAAGGGAGAGTCACCTCTTATTTATAGAATTGGTGGCACATTGCGATATCGTGTACGCGATATAGTAGGGAAGGATGCAATATCGTGGCAGATGCGATATCACATCCCATCATACCCCCATGACTGAATAAAAACTCATCCTTAAGTTCCTTACAAAATATTGGGAAGGTATGGGATTATTGACTTGAATGGAACTAATGGTGAATGGGATGATATGTGAATGGATCATCATTACAGAACATGACAAAACTAGTGTTCACGATAACAAGAGTGAACACTATACATTTGACATTAGGCCTTATTTGGCAGCTAAGAGAGTAGAGAGAAGAGAGAATAAGTTTGCTACTTCCAACTCCAAGATTGTGCCTTTCATTATCCATCCGTAAGCATGCCATCTATCTTGTTCCTTGCATAACTGCTTCAACACAGATCCATTCCAAGTGTTCCTTCCAAATCCAATCTATTGTTGTATGATTTCCATATGTACACACAACATAGTATAATATTACCAAGGGTAAATGAATCATAATGCAGTTGATACCTTGCTTCGGTGAAAGGTCCATTGGCTGAGTTGTGGTATGGCTGATGCAAATACTGGGGATATAATAATGGTGACTACTGAAGGTGTAGGGGTTAGGAGAAAATCAAAAAAATTGGGTCAGGACCCCCATGACTAAGAGCGAACCTTCGGTAGTGATAGAATGAAGAAAGAAAAGGAATAAGAAATATGGAGATAAAGAGACAACTATAACGTCGATGAAATGGATGTCAAGATGGAAATGAACAAAATAGAGTTGATTGCAAAAATGTTAAGGGAAAGAATTTAACTAGTGCACCAAAAAGGAATGCTAGTGGGTCCTCCCCAAAGCAGGCTTATTCCATTAATGCCTTGACAAACCCACATTCAAAGAGTCCGTAGGCTCTAGGAATGTCATTTGGAACAAGAGTTAAAGTCTTAACCACAAGAATTTACCACAAAGAAAACAATATGTCAACCAAAATATACACTAATGATACAACTGGCAATGAGGTGAACAATGGAGAAGAATGATGGAAATAAGACGATGGAATAGAGTTCCAAGAACAAGGTGATGTACAGCCCCTTGTGTATTTGATGATTAATGTGACTTGGTAGATCCCATTCCAAATCCGACCTCAAACAAACCACATCTAGTGACTTCACATTCATACATTCAGTTAATCCATCCACCTAAAGTAACAAGAATGCATCCCTCAAAGAGCCACCACCATTCTAACGAAACAAGGGAGGAGAAAGTAGGAAGTGAGGAAGGGCCTTAGTTAAAGGAAACATGTTTTGAGTTCCATAACCAGTACTTGTAGCCCAAATGATTATTTCATCTAAGGGGTGTGCTTTCAATCCTCACTATTTTTTTTTGTGTTTTTCATGAGAACCACACCATGCAAAGACTTATTATTTTTATTTTTATTCACTCAGCTCCCCGATGATTGGGTAACGTTGAAATGGTAAGAAAACTCAGAAAGAAAACATCCAAGCACCCAAGAGACTGTCCAACACAAATGCATCAAGTTTCCTTGAAGCCACACCCTTTTCAATCCTTGAGTCCTTCCTTAGTTTGAGAAATGCCCAGTCACCAATTCATTTATAGTTCTTGTTATTTTGAAGAAAGGGACTGCATAGTTCCAAGCCAAGAGAGACCATAGAGATTTGTGGATGCACAGATGATGTGGACTCATTGGATGTCATATCAAAAGAACCATACCTTAGTATCAACATTATCACTTAAAGGTAAAAACCAAACATTAGCAACCAAGAGAAAATAGTTCATACCATCCTTGGAGCACTTATTAGGTGACAAACTTAACAAAATGGATGAACACACACACAAATAAAAGAAAAGGTATGAATGATGTTGCAAAACAAAAAAAAGAAAAGTTAAAGAAATTTGTAAAACAAAAATGTGCAAAACAAAAATGCGCAAAACAAAAATGTGTAAAACAAAAACTTAAAAGAACTGAGGGCCTCCGTTGATTAGCATAGGTAGCCATCTCCCCCATGATTGAATTGAAAGGGAGAGATCTGAAATAACGAGTGTTTGTTTGAATTTCTTAGAAGTGCCCAACTTCTCCCAATTGATATTTTTAGATTAAGGGTTGGAAGTCAGTGATGCTCATACTCCAATCTATCTATGCTTTCGTTGTGGTTGCAAGTTGTTCCCCCAGTTAGTTCCATGCATATTGGTAGGTTGCTCTTTTCATTAGCTATCAACCACTAGGTGTTTTCTTGTTGTGTGGTTACTACATATAGGTACTTTTGTATGTTAGTCTCTTGGGCACACCGGTTGCATACAGGAAGTGTTGAACATTCTTGTATGTTATCATCCTCTATATCACTGTATGTGATGTATAGAACTTTCTTCTTCTCAATCTTTCCCTAAATATTTTCCTTAGATATTTCCAGGAAAAGATCATGGATTCCTAGGCATGCATTTATGGTACTGAGCCATGCACTCCCCATTATAATCAAGAAGTTCCTTTTATTATTGTTAACCTATATCACTAGGAAATTAGCTGGGTATGACAAATCACACATAGTGGTAACAATGTTCTCCACAAGTTTCAAGGGGACAGTGATGGACTAGTCATCTAGCTCTAATTAAATATTGCTCTTCTTGAGTGGAGGTAGGTTTCAAGCTTTATACATTTCTTGCCATATTAAGTTGACTCTGGAACCTGAGTCAAGGAGAGCCTTACGTGGTTCATTTCCAGCGACTTGGAGGTAGATTAAGGGACTTCTGGGATCAGAGAGTTTCTTGGAAATGTGGCCCACCTTTATCTAGTTAGTGATGGTATGTGTTAACATAATTGTGTGCATTGAGCTCTGTTTTTCATTTGAAGGGAGCTCTGAAGCCTTACTTGATGGAGAAGTGGTCATAGACTCAACCGCTTGTAGTTGTGAGAGCTTGTTTGGACTATTGGTTCTATAGAAAGGTCTTCTTTTTGTACGGTTGTTAGAACCAATAGTGGGTTGAAGGTTTATAGCTCTCGTAGCATTACATTACTACAGTTGAGTGGGGAGTTCCCCTTGCATCATTGGAGCGGGTGGTAGTGGAACTATCGGTGTAAGAGATGTGGATGGATTCTGAGGATGGTATGCATGTGGAGTGTCTCTTCTAGGAGAGGGAGTCCTAAAATACTCCCAAACTTGGTAGTGACATTGTGGGGTTGCGTGACCCATTGAGTCACTTGGAGAAATTGGCTATTGCAAGTAATAGCCATATGGATCTGGTTGCCGGTAAGGGTATTGTTTTCTAGGCAATGGCATCCCCCATGAATGTGGGTATTTCCACTACTGGTGTTGCTTAA
>MNCI01001632.1:157996-188025 GCA_015680685.1 Gnetum montanum
CTCCAATAGTCTATGAACTTCATGGGACCTAAGCTTAGATAATCTCCCTTGGGCATATGTTCCAAGGGTTCTCCTGGTTTCATGTCTTAGCCCATCCATGAGATGGTGGAGTTGATCTCATTGTGCATAACCATGGCCGAGGCAACAATGTAACAATGCATAATATTAGCCCATGGAAGCATCCAAGGGTTCATGATTACCCTACTTCCATCCTTGGATCTACTTATGCAAGTTGGACACTCTGGAGTATGTTTGATATTTATTGTTGAATAGTTCTAGCATTGTACTCCATCGTCTAATAGATTCCAGTTCTAAGGACTGGTACCAACTTTCTGCTTCATTTATGAGTGTCCTTGGGAATAACTTTAACTTTTTCCACTCATTTTTGATATTCTACAAGGTGCAGGCATCGTGGAATGCCTGTAAGTGGTTCTGCAGATTAGCATTGTATTCCCCCCTCAAATCGTGGGATATTATTCATGTCAAATCGCTTGATCTAGCTATCTTTATGGTGCCTTGTAGGTATTCTCATAGCCTCCATAATGTCTAGAATACTATAGGTGGCAAGTAGGGGTTCATCATTGTCATTTCTTTCATGGGGTCTATGATGCCTATGTGGTTCCCTACTTTCCCTTCTACCATGCCTTGATTCTATCGAATGCCCTTGTCCTTGCTCTCGACTCTCTCATCATGGGTTCTCATCTTTCTTACCCTTATCCTCATGATTTTTCTCATTGTGACTATGTCCTGATGTGGAAGGAGAGGGTGAATGATGCGATGAAGGTGAAGAAGAAGGAGAACCATCGCCATGATGATGTTTCTTACCTTCTCTTTGGTGGCTACAGCCCCAATCATGATGACAATCCGAATGCCTGCTCTTATCATATGTTTGTGTTCCCTCATTGAACACTTGGTGTTCATGAGGATCAGAACCAGGGTTATGAATCATGGAGTGTAGGTTTTGATACCCCACCTCCTCACCATCGTTAGGAGGGAAAACATCATTTTATGGAGAACCTATTATAACCAGTTCACTATCTCCAATTTCTCTTAGGACATGCAGGACCCCTTTACCATTCAATGATGAATGGTAACTCTCCTACCGCAAGTCCCTTAGATGGTTTGCCACTGTGAGATGGTAATCCCTTGTGTTGAACTTGCCTACAACGTATAGATGCATCATGCCTATCTGTGCAAGAGCACGAAGGAGCATGTTAGGGACTGCATGATTTTGGGGTAACACTATGTTACCTTGAAATTCTCACCAATGCAGTTGTCCATCCTGATGGAGGATAAAGGTAATATTAGGTATATACTCATCGGGATGAGTATATACTATCTGATACTGTTGAGGAACTGGCGGTTCTAGGTTGTGTGTGTTAGACCGCCGACTGTCTCTTATGTGATCACTAGGTGGTGAAGTGCTTTTCTGAGAAGAAGAAGACATGTTTATCTCATCTGTGTGCTACTGACGGTTGTTTAAATTTTCTTCTGATGAACCCTAAGGGTTCGTTTAAGCTTCCCAATGATGTGGATGATTTCCTATGTTCTACTTAGTGCACAAACAACTTAGTCCCTGGCAACGACGCCAATGATGAGTGGCGAGGTACCCCTACACTCAACCATATGAATACGAGCGTTACATGCATGATCTGGTCAAACTCTGTAGACTAAGTGCCTACACGCCTTATGGAACACCTAAGGTTAATCAGTCACTGTCTTCCCAAGCTCACTTGTATTTGTCATGGTTGTATGGTTAAGTGAACTTGAGGTATATGATTTTTATATCTTTTCTGTTTTATTGCCTATGCTAAGAGAGGAAAGGGTGAAAGACATTTAGCTAAGAAAGAAATAAATAAAAATTAAATAAATAATTAATTACACTAAGTGAATGCTGCAATGATGAAGTAATCTTGATCTTTATTTTTGGTCATGTGCATGTCCAAGTACGTCACACTTGAATAAAGGATGCTATACAATTACAATCACCACTCTGCGGGCATACACTAGAAAATAATTCTAACTCTAGGAAGGGAAAACTGCAAAAGTTTGGGTAAGGAACTAAGAACTAGATGGAGAAAAAAGGGAGAGCTGCCTCTTATTTATAGAATTGAAGGCATGCTGCGATATTGCGGCATATGCGATATCGCGTCCCATCACCCAAGTTAGGTTATACCTTACTACTTACCTTAATGAATTTGCTTTATTTCCATGTGATGTTAATTATTGGAAGAACATGTCCCCAAAATATTATATGTTGAGTCCTCTTTGCTTAGGTGGTTTCCAAATTTAATTTTCTGGTATAGCTAAGGGGATGAAATTAATTTTGACACATTTTATTCTTAATTTTACAACTAGTTACCCTTAAATATGTCCTTGGGAAAATGATGAATTTTAAAAAATTTATGTGCTATTTGGCATGTACCCCTCCCCCACAACTAAGCTAAAGACTCTGGGTTCAAGTAGGTTCAAACGGAATGAAAATTGAAGTACCAGCGAGCGAGTTATTGATATGAAAGAAAGGGATGCATAATTGGGATTTGTAGAGAGGAATTTGAAAAACTTCCCCTTCATGAACAGTTGCAAATGATGTTGATTAGCACAGAGGGGTCACATATATATATTTTCATCAAAGCTAGGGCACTTAGACAATGTACTGAATTTTTAATATTTTCTTGAAATTAAATGATGTAAACTAAGGACATATGGACGATTGTTAAAGGGTTCCAGGGTAATTCAACTAGTTCTAAAGGCACGAAAATAATGATGGTATGAAATTTATCAATAAGGACCTTGGATGGTAGAGAAAAAGGCCATGTGATGGTCCATAGGAATGTTGAATCGGAGGGATAGTAATAAGGGAAAGAAAATTGTTGGCAACATGCTAAGGGTAATAAATGGTGTGTGGAAGATGGGCATGAATGCAAATCATAAAAATTATGCAAGTGGGTCCTCCCCAAAGTAGGTTCCAACCTTTAATACCCTTGTGTAACCACACTTAGAAGTTTCGATGGGCACTCGAAGGTTTAAATGTAATCCACACTAATTCCACAAAACACACACATGTAAATATCTCCAGAATGAGGTAAGAATTCTACGTTACACATGACATGAGCTACAATTACATGAACAATTAGATCTACAAGGATTTTAGTATAACCACATTGCATGATAACACTCCAGATGTTACCAAAGAGAATCCACAAGTCCCCTTAATGTCACACCCTAATCATTCCCTCTTGATCCATCCTTCTTCATTCTGGGTACAATGAACACAAAATTAATTTTAATTTTTTAGGATGTCAAGAATATCACTGTACCCTTGAATAGAACCTCTTATTTGTAGAATGGATGAGTGGGTGTAATGGGCTCACTGTCCAAATAATTGGCCACTCGAGACTTGATAACATAGAACACACCTCAATCAACGAGCCACATGAGTGTTTTATTTGTAGATGAGATTACTTATAAAAACACAAAGAGACAAAAAGAAAAAAAGATAAAAGAAGAAACTGAAAAATGAAAAACTGGAAAACAAAAAGTTGTAAAATTAAAGAAAATGAAAAATATTTATTAACCCTACTTGTTATTAGAATGGGGGGTATCCTCCATAACTAAACTATTGAGGATGGAAAGGATTAATAAATGAAAGACGAGGATCCTTGCATGTTGGAAATATCTAAACTTGGTCATACTTACCCCATTGGGGTTCACACACTTGATTATAGTAAGCATAGTGGGGCAATTTATAAGATGTAGTTCCTAGATAACGAGTTGACCCACTATGATGATTGGGACCATGAGATGGTATGCAAGGATCAAGATGTTGCCTTCCATGACTATGTTCATTGGGCCATATGGTTGTTGGAGTGTTAATTGGTGTCCTTGATAAAGTGACATGAGGCATTGGATTCAAAGAGAAGGGTTCACCACAGTGTTGGACTTGTGCTAGGTTGGAGGATGCAATGGCCTTGGAATCGTGTTGTCCCTTCTTAGCGTCATTTCTAAAGAAGGGATGCTTTTGATGTTGAGGAGGCCTCTCACTACTGTTGGTAGTAGTAGCACAAGTGATATTCGTGGGTTGTTGCTATGGCGCAGGCACCTTAGGAATAGTTGGTAACAATGTAGAAGGAGGGAAAGGATGAGAATGTCGAAACTTAAGAGACGTGTAAGGTGCACAAGGCAGTGGTTGTGTTGATGACATGGGCTAATAGTATTGAGGAGAATGGTAATGTGATGAGATAGAGTATGTTGATCCAGTTGGGGAAACAAGATGTTGAACTAGATAGGCATTTGGATTCAGATGATATGAAGGGTGTCTCCAATTTAAGGGTGGTTTCCCCCATGACTGGGATTGTTGCCGCTGTGATTGAACATAGTATCTCTATATGAATTTTGGATGTAGCGTGTTTCCCCAATGCTAATATAAATGTAACAAGATTGGGCCTTGGCCCTTGGGGTGATCGTACAGGCATATGTTGCATTCATACGTATGATTGGTAGTTGATCTTTTATTTCCTTCATCCCTTCTTTGCGATTTCCTACTGATGTTTTGTCCTATTTCATGGCTTGTCAAAACTCTATCTCCAATAATATCAATAATTTCTCCACACTTTTTATGTGTCCATTCCAACATCTTATTGATCTTTGCCTCGACTTCCTCTAATGATTGTTGCATTGGCAAAGATGATTCTTCATCCTTGAGATAGGTTGATTTTTCCTTTTTGTGATTATGGACCTTTGTTAAGTTGTGATTCTGATCGCATTGATATTTCTCAACACTCTCCCATCTAGTCATTTCTCCTTCTTCTTTTGCTACCTGGTTAATAAGCTTTTGGAATTGATGGGTTCGTAGTTCATATAGTTGCCCTTGGACATACATTCCTATAGTCTCTCTTGTTTCATCATGAAGCCCATCAATGATATGGTACATTAGCCTTTCCTCGGAGAACTTATGGCCTGGACAGTTGTTTAACAATGCATAATATCTTTCTAAGGCCATGTCCAAGGGTTCATGTTGTGATTATTCACACTCTTGGATTTGTTTACTCAAGGCTGACACTCTTGTGTAGGTTTGATATCTTTCGCTAAAGAGTTCTACCATTGTTGACCAACATCGTATTGAATTTGGCTTTAATGATCTATACCATACTTTTTCTTGGCCAACGAGTGTCATAGGAAAGAGCTTAAGTTTTTGCCAACCGTTATCAATGTTGTTCCATGTATAGGCATTGTAGAAGGCTTGTAAATGTTGATGTAGATCTAATTCATAGCCTCTTGAGAAATTGGGATAGTTTTTTAAATCGAGCCTGGGTAGACAGCTCTCTTTACGATGCCTACGGGAGATTCGAATAGCCTCTTGTATTTGTATTAAGCTTCTAGTGGCCAGTAGGGGTTCATCGTCATCATGTAAGTTATGCTTTCAGGTGTTGGGATGATGTTGCTTTTGTTCATGTTTATAAGAAACCCCCACCTTGGGTTGCGTGCTCCAATCTTCATTGTCATATAATTCGTTGGTTATCCAATGAACTGCCTCACTAAATGTGGCATTGTTATAGTCTTGTAGGAGAGGCATGATTGTGAAGCTATGTGTGAATTTTTATGTGAATTTTATAATTATTTCTTTCTAAAAGATATATCATTAATTTCTATACAGCGACCTTGTATGATATAACTAATCTAGATAACTAGCACCATCCCCGGCAATGCTGCCAATGATGAGTGGCAAGGTACCCCTACACTCAACCATACGAATATGAGCGTTACACGCATGATCTGGTCAAACTCCGTAGATGGACTAGTTGTGGCATCTAGACAGTTAGCCTTAGGTCACAGTTCAATGTCTTCCCACATGGACTAGTATTAGCTTTGTCACATATGGTTTAGTCTAGAGTGAGGTGTATGATGTGTTCCTACACTAATGCTACTCCTGGAGATAATGGAAAATAATATTAACTAATCTAGGACATAGAGGGTGAGAGAATCTAAACTAGCCTAAGTGCGATGAGCACCCATTCCTTGATTATCCGTACACATCTTGAACTTTGTACATGACTACCACTGGGGTTACCAAGCGCAAATCCTAGGTACACTCCTGGGTTACCAAGTAGTCACACTTAAATACTCATAATCAAGTCGTACTCATTCTATGTTTAACAGGAGTTTAAGGGTGAGAGAGATATTAACTAAGAAAGTAGTAAATGATAATTAAATAAATAATTAAGCTAAGTGAATGCTGCAATGATGAAATAATCTCGATCTTTATTTCCAGTCATGTGCATGTCCAAGTATGTCACACTCGAATAAGGATGCCATACAATTACAATCACCACACTGCGAGCATGTATTGGGAGGAAAGTGTTGAGAAGAAAAATAGAAACTAAAATCAAAACTTAACTCTAAAACTTATTGATTAATGCCCAAAACCAAGTGTGTTGCCTTTTATTTATAGGCTCACACTGGAACCACGATATCGCGGCCCTGATAACTAGGCTCTGATAACTAGGCCTAATAAACCATGACTCATCAGTTCCTTGTTCATCTCATCTAGGTCCAAGAACCACAATAACCACACAACCATACACACAACCTTTGTTTTCATTTCTCCTCACTTTGTGACATACCAAAAGGTCCACATTCTACAATCTCCATTTTCCTTAACATTTTAACATACCAAAAGGTCAACAATCTCCCCCTTTTTGGTGATGTCCAAAACTTAAGAAAATGGATTATTATATCCCAAAAAAATAATTGGTCTATGGATGATACAAAGATGAATGACTATGCAAATATGCATTCTTTATACAACACATATTTATTAAACATAAAGAGACATAAGTAAAGCCTTGTTGATTTTGAATATAGCCATTTATGATCAAGGGATGAGTAATGTAGATTCATCAATTATCTTTTCTCTATATTATTTACTATACAAAAAGAATCATTATAGTGATAAATAATTGGTATCATTTAATGCCCATGTTTCCACTATTATATCACATACAAGTAGCAAAATTCACAAAAGTCTCCCTCTTTTTTGGATATCATCAAAGAATGATTTGGGCCTTAAAATAGATAGTCATAGTAAAAGGTCACAAAATAATATAGATCAAGGGAGTCTTAAAGATAAATATCAAGACACATCATATATTACTTCTCATTACATTTTCATATTCAAGATAGACATAGTATTTTCATGTGAGGAGAGAAAATATATGCACATCCATATTTTAAGACATAGATCAATTTTTAAAGAGATAAATCAAGAGAATAACTCATAACCAAGATGTTCATAAAAAAATAGTAGCCATGCATATCTTAGGGTAGATTAAAAAATCTCATCAATTTATTTTCAAGCTTCTCTAAAAAGCTTTGTTAAAAGAGAGTGTGACTACCTTTTCTTACTCCAATATACTACTAGTAATGCTTGACATCTTCTAGGTGAGTATCATTCAGCTTATATCAATAATAAGTGACTTAAGTACCTAAAATAATACATTCTTAGTATATAAGAGATGCAACATTAACATAGTGATATATACAAATAAATTCTAAAAGCTTGCATAATTTAAGATTACTTTTAGATAAAATATTTTTAAATATTGAATAAAAAATAACTTACTCTTTACCTTCAAGATTTTACAGGATGTAAATATACTTTTTGTTACTTGGTAGAGCTTGGTCATGAAGTGTCATGTCTTGGGGAAAATCTCTATAGACTCCCCCTACATTGATGCTCCAAAATATGATAATAGTTAATGAGGTACAAGATTCCCCTACATATGTGCCTTACTTTCTTAATACATCAGTTGTAAAGTGAGTGATAATCTCATCTTTAATCCTTTTAAGATCTCCATCCTATTTGATTACAATATTTATTTTTCAAGAATATATAATGAGCCAATTATTTAGAAATATTAATTCTTATAGCAAAGAAAATCAATAGAAAAAAATCATATCAGCATCAACAAAATTTTTGTAATTCTTAATCATACATTCATGGCTCACTTTGTCATTACACTCCTTTGAAGCTCATGAGTATTTCCAATGCAATACTAAGATCAAGTATGGAGACTTTAACAAAACCAGTCTCATGTTAGTAGTATCTTATGATAAGAGATAGAAAAAATTTTCAAAATAGATGCAATGTCTAAATACAAATTTTCTTCAATTATATTTATTTATATGGTCCCAAATCAAGAAACTTTTTAAAATAGTTTGGACTTGTAAATAGCTTGAGAACATAAGATATAGTTAGACTAACATGATCTTTCTTTGAAACCATTTTCTACAATATCACACCTTGGGTGATCAAGATATATTTTCTTTGAAAGCTAAGGAATTCATATATATATATATATATATTTCAAAGAGAATTTCAAAAAAAAAAAAAACTAAACTCTATTAAGTTTAGCTAGCAAGGACCAAAGACTTACCATGGCTTACCTTACTTGCTTTCTTATATGAGAATGACTAACGGAGTTTCAGATGACGCCTCCTATCATAGAGTACCTTCTTACCATTAGTTTTTCTTTCATTATCACTTTTGTTAGTATCCTCAACCTTGTGTGAGATTATCTCCTAGTTAGATTTATGTTCCTCAAGGTAGGAGGATTCATAATTTCTAATAGTTATTAGTTTGGATTCCTTCAATCTTTCATAAGTTTCTCTAACTTCCTACTCATTCATTTAATTTTTGATAGTTATTAGTTTGGATTCCTTCAATCTTTTAGAATTTTCTCCAACTTCTTGCTCATTCTTTTTCCAAGTTATTGCATCCTATAAGATACACTCACTAGATTTCTTTTGACAAAATCAAGTATTTAAATTATTTTGTTCTATGAGAGGATAATAATAATTTTTTTCATGACCACAATTTTTCCAACAAAAATAAAAAGTATTTTTCTCATAAATAGGATCACCAAACCTAATATTTTTTGAAACTAAATTGGTACAAGAATCTTTTTGGGAGGTTTCTTTCATGATTTCACTTTTATGTTAATTTTGAGTCTTTTTTTTTTTTTGTTAATCCTTTCTTCTTGAGTATCCCTACATTTCTTCTCATTTGAAGGGGTTTGTAATCGAATTTTAGATTTTATGTGTAATATATCCCTTTCTAGCTTCGAGGATAAGGTATAAATTTTAGATATTTTTCTATGCATATTTCTCTTAACCTTTTTGAGTATATAATGTAAGATAAAAATGTCTTCATGTAACTCACTGTAACTTTTATCATGTTTACCTTTTAATTCATTAGATATTTTTTGATGAATTTTCATTCTTGAGGATTATACATATGAGATGTGAGTCCTTCTTAGTGTTATGTACCTGTTCTTCACTTTGTTCTCCATTTTCTCAGCTAGTATAGAAGTTTGTCCTTTTTGAATCAGCTTCAACTTTATCTCTTCATTGCAACCTACAAGTGCTAGAACATTTGGAGACCACTTGGCCCCTTCCACCACATACCTAAAATTATATGGAAAATTCATCAAAATTTTAATTTTTATAATTTTTACTTTTCTCTTTACCTTTGTATTAATTGGGTCCTGGTTGGTTGAAGTTTCTTCCTTTCCTTACAAGAAGTCTTTGAACTCTTCTTGATAGAAGAGCTATTTTGTATTCACTATTCATTTCATGTTTAACCTACTCCTTTTGTTTTGATGCTAATGTTAGAGAAATAGGCTAAAAATTTATCACTCCTTCACCTATGAGATTCATCTCATAAGCAATCAATGCACTTTGAAGCTCCTCAAGTTTAAGGACCAAAAAGTCTCTAATTCCTTCCATAGCAGTGATCTTGGATCTGAACTTGGGCTATAATGTTATAATCATTTTTATAATTACACCAATTTTAGGTAAGTCCTTTCTTATTCCCCTAATAACTACAACAAGATCATTTTCCCTAGAGAAGTAATCCTTAATATTTTCTCCTTCCTTCATTCTAAGCTTGTCATATTAGCTTTGCAATACTAAGAGTTTTTATTGGTTAACTATAGATGTGCCCTCATAAGTAGCTTCTAAGGTTTTCCATATTTTCTTAGAAGTCTTAGACATAGATATTATATTAAATTAGAATTTATTTAATGCAAAATATAAATATTTTTTGGCTTCAAATTCATACATAAACTTATTATTTTCTTCTTTAGTCCATTTGTTCCATGGCTTGAGAGCTTTTGAGGTGCTGTTGATGAATGATGTGTAGCCTTCAATGATTAACTTCCATACTTCTAATTCCATAGACTTAAAGAATTCTTGCATCTTCACCTTTCAATATGCAAAGTCAAACTCATCAAACATTTGTGTCTTTGTGTATCATGTTCCCTCCATAGTTTACTCTTGAAATTTGAAGCACAAACTTGAGTGTACTCTGCTTCGATACCACTTGTTGATCAAGAATTTAGAAGAGGGATTGAATAAGTTCCTTAGTTTAAAATTACATCAACCACAAAAACATACCAATTTTATGTGGTTACCCAATTTGGGTACATCCATACTTAGAGGGTGGAATCCGTGCACACCTCTAGAATTTTCATCTTCAAAATGTGGTTTGAAGGGAATTATACCCTATACAAGCTTTGAGCTTTGCTTTGAAGTATTTCATTGCCATGAAACCACTCAACATTGAAAGGTCCCATAAAGTTCAAAATTTTATTTATAGGATGCCAAAACCTTTATAAAATTTAGATCCTTAATGGAGTGTTTTGATGTTGCAAAACCACTAGATCTTGTAGGATACTAACAAACTTAACAAGGATGTCTTCTCATAAGAAGCACATCAACCCCATAGGGCTACAAGAAAGAAAGAATATAATAATAAAAGAGTGTAAATAAATTTACAAATACTTGTACTTGAGGGTTATTACAATCACAAAAATCAAATGATGTTACAATGAAGAGAAAAACAAAATTACTTAGAATAGCAAATGATAAGTCTTTGTGTGAATAGTACTTGCAGAATTTCCAAGATTTTGACATTGTCTTATAGCTTTGAAGTTTTTGAAAAATCCTCAAAATTCATGCAATGACTACAAAATGACTAGTATAGAAATCTACTTTGAAGTTTAGATTTCTATCTGAGAGAGCCCTTAACATAGGAGAGATGTCTACGTGAAAAAGTAGGCATCTACCATGTGAAGTCTTCCTATAGACATCCATTGTGTGAGTTAGATGTCTACTATTTCTAGTAGAAATCTACTCATAGAAGTGCTTTGAGAGATGAAGCATTTTAATGACCCTTGGGCTTCTCAATAGTCTTTAGAGAATCTATACTTGATTTGTAGACTTCATTTTCATTTGTGCTCTCATCTAGTCCACTTAGTTTTCATTTTGAAATCTCACTATGGATCTCATTTCTATAATCTTATTTCTCATTTCAAAGTTCTTTGTTGACTAATTTTCTAATGTCCCTATAAGATCACAATCACATAGATACATTCTATAGTTTCCATTTTTCTTAACTTTTTGACATACCAAAAGGTCAACACAACATGAATAAAATAGTCACCAAATCCTAGTTTATAGATAGAAGAAATAATGAATTTCTATATAATCCTATCATAAGCTTTGAAATAATATAACTTAATAAAAAAAATGTCTTTTTTAGTATTATAAGCCCACTAAATTCCCTTATGAGCTACAATAACATTATTTAAAATATATCTACCTTCCACAAAACCAATCTGCTTAGGTTTGATGATCTCTTTAATAATCTTTAGAATTTGGTGGGCCAAGCATTTATCTAAAATTTTATAAATATTATTAATAAGAGTAATATACCTTAAATTACCATTATTTTTTATATTTCCATTCATATAAAGAAGGAAATCATTTTTAATGACATCTTGGATAACATGAAAGAGATAATCTCCAACAATGTTCCAATGCTTGTTAAGAAATTAAATTGGAAAACCATCAAAACCTGGAGCTTTATTAATTACTAAACTAAAAGCCATTACTTTTATTTCTTCCACTATAATTTTAACTACAAGAATACTACAATATACTTCTATTATAAGATGAGGAGTATGCTTACTAGAGGCATGAAATATTTCCTTGTTAAAATATTCAAAAGAAAAATTAGAAGAAAAATGATTTGCTATAAAAATGTTAATAGTCTTAGGATCTTTAATTATGAAATCATTTATATTAAGTGATTCTAATTTAGGAGATTTTTCCTTTTCTTTTAAAAATTTTAAAAGTTTCTTGCAAGGTTCATCTTCAATTTTTAGCCAATTAATGTGATGTTTAGTGAGATCACTTTTAACTTCAAAAGCATCCTAACATTATTTAGCATAATGAGTTTTAGCCAAGGATTTTGTGTTTAAAAATCAAATGGATTCTATTATGAAATAATTTGCATTGCTTTATAAATTTTTCAAGATCTTCTTCAACTTAATGATTACACTTAGCAAATTGCTTTGCAAATCATCTAGCATAATTTCTATCTCTACAAGTACTTCATTGACACCAAGAAATCCAACCAATATCACTAGTAGGATTTTTTTCTACATTCCATAAAGACTTTAAAATATTTCCAATTTCATTCTATGAACATATTAGCATTTACATTTAAAAATGCTCATGCTTTCAAAAGGAGGAAAAATTAATTCAAGAGAGAAAAATATTAATAGAAAACTTTTCTTTTATAGTAGCATTTATATGAAATTATACTTTCCTTGTAGGTGAAAGAAGTCCTATTGGTTTTGACTAATGGAATTTACCATATGAAAAATGATGTGAGATAGTTGTATGATTCAAAGATAGTGTTGAGTGAATTTTCAAGAACACTCATGTATATCATTGTGTTTAATGACTATAAAAGAGATTATAATACATATGATAGAAGGAAAACCCATGTTGCCATAGTATAGAGATGAGAAAATATTTATAATTTTTATGGAGACATACATGCATCACAATGCCTTGTGGGGATAGGTGCAATTTTCATGTTATTATCCCTTATGAAAAATGCACAACACCACATATAGAAGGTGATAAATAGCTCTCGTTCACAACCTTGATGATCCAAAAACATGTTGTATAGTCATGGCCTTCTTGGATAAGGATGAATCATCATACCACGTTGAAATAACAATTAAATAAATATTTTTAGTGTTTTAATGTTTTAAGATAATAATGCTATAAATAAAGAAAAAACTATAAGCATTATTTATCATGCAAACCTTAAACTTTGCAGCAACTAAATGGTTCTATGCTACATAAGCAAGATAGCACTTTAACATAATGTAGCTGCACTTGTGAAAGTAATGATTGAAAAGGAATACAAAAATAAGGAAAACAAATCAACTTACTCAAGAAAGGAAGATCTCTTCATGAAAAATAGATATCAAAAATCAAAATGAAATAAAATTTATGCATAATATATGTGTGAAAGCTCATCCAAACTATTTATAGTTTTTAGAATGTAATGATGGAGGTTTGTCAATGCCCAAGAGTCAACAAAGATTCATAAATGCAACCCTAGAAAATAGAATCATACTTTTAGTAGTTGGACCCAAACCTATGTAAGTAAGGGATGCATTGACATAGAAGAATTAATGTAGGGGATGTGCTAATGTAGGAGAGTCAGTGCATCCCTTGCTAGCAAATCAAGTCCAATCATAGATGAAACCTGAAATTTGAAGGATCATGTTAGGAGGATCTTAAGTTACTAGAATAAGGTTGGAAACATCCTGAGGATCTTGAGACATGTACAAAAATCCAAAGCATGATATAATAGGAAAAAGTGCATACCTAGGAGATAAAAACCTTAATCAAACATGCTACTATAAAAACATAGGATTCATGAAATACTTACAAAATCTAGGGCTTACAATAAACATTCAAAATACCATTGGATGTCTCATCATTCCCCCATTATTGAGTAAAGATATTTCCATAACTTTAATGAAATACCTCAAATAAAATTTATATTATGCATAAGAAGCCTAATAGCCAATAATTTACATCGCAATTTGATGGGAATTTAAAGGTAGAAATAATTGCCTATTTTTCATTAGAAATTCTACTCTATGGCCTTATTTTAGTAAATTTTTGGAGATTTCTTTATGTGTAGAGTAACATTATAGTTTACAAGTTCGAACTTCATTTATGCTAACATATGAATGCCCAAAATGTTAATATGTTGCCAAAATTTGGCAAAAAAAGCCAAAAACGTTAGTGGCCCATAGGTTGGAATGTGGATCATGAAAATGTCCAAATATGCCATCAAATTTGGTCGGAAATCTCCATACATTGGTGGCCCATATGTTGTAATTTTGGGTGGTGAAAAGTATCACATACATTGGTATTTCATGCCTAAAATTCAAAACATTAGTATGTCATATGTTGTAGATTTTGATCACCAAGAGCATTAGAAACTTTGTTGGGAATATTAGAAATTTGACAAAACCAAATGATCAAAAAATTAAAATATTCATGGCCTATTTAAATAAAATTTTGCATCATTTTGAGGACTTTTGGATAGTTTCATTCAACTGAACTAAAGACTTTCAGAGTAGTGTAATCATCTAAGAGCCCATTGTGGATTGTTGAACTTAGAGGGAGTGGTGGTGGAGGGGGGTGAGAGATGAATAAGTTTACCAAAATAAAATTCCTTGCGATAAATAACACACACCAAATTTAATGTGGTTCCCCAACTTGTGTAGTACACACTCGAAGGGTAGTTTGCAAGCACACCTCTAGATTTTGTTGCCCTCAAATGTGGTTTGAAAGGCGCCACACCCTGTATAAGCACTAAGGTTCACTCTAGAGTGATTCAACACTACAAATATACTTAACCCTAAAAGGTCTCAATAATCTTAGAATGTGATTTCTAGGATTTCATAACCCTTATAATCTTGAGCTCCACTTCGGAGTGTTTTGGCACTACACCAACACTCAATCCCATAGGATCTTGACAAGCCCAAGCAAGATGACTTCCTGTAAGAAGCTCATCAACCCCATAGGGTAAAAATAGAGAACAACAATTACAAGGGATGAATTCAACTCAATTTGCTAGTCCTTGTAATTAAGGTATAGCTCAATTTATAATAGACAAAAGATAATACAATGAGGAGAAACAATGATTATAATGAATGTCAAATGATTACACAATGATTGTATAAAAGCTTGCATATTTTCCAATAAGAATGATGTCTTCTTATAGCCACTATGTTTCCAAATATATCTTGGAACTCATGCAATGGCTAGTTAATGATCATGAAAGACATCTTCTTTGTGACTAAGACATTTTTTTGCATTAGGCCTCCATTCTAAGCAAACATGTTTGTTTGGTGAAAGACATCTTTGTTTGATGAAAGACATCTACTATTTTGTAGAGACATTTTTTCCTATGCTACCTTTAATTATGCCAAGACATCTAATATTTCTTGAAGATGTCTTTCTTCACCATTTCTTTTCACTTTGAATTCTTTATTTCTTATCCATGTTCTTGAGCTTCCGCACACCTTCTTGTCTTAATCTAATTTCTTATCATGCATAAACACAACAATCACACAACCACACAAACAATCTTGTTCTCCATTTCCCTTAATGTTTTGACATACCAAAAGGTCCACAATCTTTTACTTTTTTGGTAATGTCTAAAACATAAGAAAATATGTTAGTTTTGTCCCAATATAAAATAATTCCTAAGCTTCCTCTCCTCCTTTTTAGACATAACCAAAAAGGATAAATTAAATCATCAAGACATATAAAGTCCTATGGTAGCTAGGGATTAAGATAAAGCATTGTGATGTAAGGGAGTGAGATAGTACAAGAAAAATAATGAGCAATGGTATATCATAGAGATAAAAAGGAAAACACCATCTATTTAGAACTCACCGCAAACTATTACAATCCATATTGTCCATAATCACATCAGAGCACAACTATTTGTAACTATCACATCGCATTAGTCACATATATGTAAAGTTCTACGATCACATATGTAAGAACCAAAAAATATATCCTTCTTTTTGAGGATCAATAAAAAGAGAGAAAATAACCACCTGAGGTCTCAATCATTAACTTTAGTCACATCCTTATACTCTCAATCCTTTGTTGCTCTAGATGGATGATAGGTATCCTCCTCATCATCATAACTACTAGTGTTGGGATGGCTTAATCTCTACATATCCTCATTATAGGACTCAGTTTGTTGAATGGGAGCCTACTTGGGATGAAGATTCACTTGAAACCAAGATGAATATAGTGGAGCTAATGGATTTGGAGGTTCCTAAACTAGTACCCATTGGGATGTGGTCCTGAAGATGCTCTCCATAGCTTGTTGCTTAGATGAGCTAGGAGCATCAGTAGAAGGAGGAGTTGAGTAAGTAGGAGAAACTAGATCATGATGCTTTGGTTGCTGCATGAGAGCATGATGCTCCCCCTAGACACTAGCTGAGGATGGATTTGGCTCTAAATTTAACTCCATCCATGAGTCATATGCATGTGAGGATCTAATTGTTGAAGAATGTATCAATGCAAAAAGAACATCTTCCTCACTATCAAAAATAGAAGGAGTAGTAACCTCCTCAAATACCTACCCATCTGAGGGAGTTGGAATGCCATCTACATACAAACTCTTAAGCAAGAGAGGTTCCTCTCAAGTTTCTTGATAGCTTTTGCAAAGGGTAAGAGAATCTTCTTTAGCGATGAACTAATATGAGCACCCATGGATTTTAATCTTCATAGCTATGGAGATTCTTCCTTCTTCTTTTTTTGAGATCTAGTGCTAGGTCATGCTTCTACTACATGGAAAGTACTCCTCTTCTCAACAAACTTATTAAGACTCCTTGTCTTTAAGCAAAGGAAACTCCAGAATAGGTACATCCCTCTAGCGAATCAGTAAACTAATGAAATAGATATGGTTTATTTAAGGGTTACTCATAAATAATTGAACCAAGATAAAGGTAAAGCTATTAAGCATCTTAAAAGAAGCATGTTAGCAAAGTTTTCACTCTCTATTTTTGATTAGCTAAATGTTGAAGTATGTAGATTAATGAATAGTAAAGGTCATTATTTGGCAAGGGATTTCTTTGATGAACCTTTGATAGTACTATAAGAAAATTACTTTTCTTGGAAGTTGTTCAATCCAAAAGAAGCTAAGCTTGACAAAAGGTTTTTACTCAATGGAACATAATATGCAAGGGTAAACATAGCTAGAAGAGTAAGGTTGGAAAAAATAAGAATAAATAAAGAGTTAGCAATATATCTTACAAGAACAAAAAAAGCTGAAAGAACAACAATAACAGTAGTTACTAGAGTAATATAAGCAAATAGAGCTTTAACAAAAGGGAAAGATCTTCATTAGATCTCCTTGTAGTAAACTTTCCATTTGGATACTTAATGAAAGAAGTGGCACAAGCTATTAAATTCAAAGAAAAGAAAGATCAAAGAACATTAAGTCAAAAGCTCCCAACTAAATTAGAAATAAAAGCTAGTGTAAGTTTTTAGTACAAAGAAGATGATCCATAAACTAGAAAGTAGAAGCTTGTAATGTCCAATCAAGAGATGTTAAAAGCCATAGCCACATTAATGGAAAACATAGGACAAATAGCTAACAACTAGATCACTAAGCTTAGACATTTACTCTTATAGAATGAAAATAAGGTATGAAAGTTAAAAGAGGAAGTCAAAGGATTAAAAGAAGAAAATGAGCAGCTCAAGATGACAATTTTCATCAATGAATCACAACTTGAAAACAAGGAATATGCAAATATGTAGCTAGAAGAAATCTTAGTTGTTTTTAGTTTAGAGATAGAACAAGAATAAAAAGAAAAATCTCTATATTACTCTCATCTTACTTTAACAAGCTTCAAGGAAGTCATCATTGAGATGAACTACAATAAAGAATGGATGAAATAAACTAGAGAAGAAATCTTGAGGATGAGGGAAAAATAGGCTATGTTTGTTTGGATGAAAAGAAAAGCTGAAGAGTTATATGATTTGGCCAGAGCCAAAAGACAATCTACCTTAGTATAAATAATATTTTCTTGATATGATGCTGATGTCTCTTATAGGGATTATGAATGAAACTACTAGAAAGAAGTTATAATTTGAACAAGCTTGTTTTGGTGTAGGGGTTGCATTGATTAAAAGAAATAATTCTATAATAGAATCAAGATTTGGAGAAAATAATGTTAAAGAAGTTATTAAGAAGCTTGATAGTACTAAACCAAATTCAATGAATCAAGCTATTAAGATTTTTCTTAATCATGGGATGTTATCTTAGTAGTTGATGATAGAAGGGCTTCAAGTTTAGAGAATATGAAAAATCTATCAAGAGGTAGAATAGTTAACTAGTGGCTTGCAATTATGAGGAGAATGTGAAGAATTGAAGCCTTAAATTTTATAACTATTTTAACTGCTAGAGGCTAATATAAAAATCCTAGAGCAAATTTGTTAAAAATAGGAAAGAAGAAAAAAATATTATAAAAATAATTTCAAATAGTGACATTTTGAATAGGTATTACTTATCCCTTTTATCTTTCATCTCTTATCTATATTTTTTATTTGAATGACTTTTCTGTTTTGCTTGGCTTAAATATACTTAATTACATATGAATGGATTACTAGTTTTGGAGTATGTTTTTTTTTCTATAAATAGAGATTTAACATGTTTTTATGATTCTAGTTGAATGGAATAGCTTTGATAGGTGTTGATTTTGAATTAGCTTAACATAGGAAATATTGTCATATTTATACAATTTTGAGCTTTTGTAATAATTTCAATACCTTAGTCTTCTATTCTATCTAGCAAAACTTTTATGGTCTAGGATCAAGAAGTTAGCTAAGAAATAGTTCAAAGATTAATATTGAAATTTCCTATAAAACCATTCATTCAATATATATGTACATTGTAAAAGATTTAAAGGTAAATCCAAAGGAGAGCTATTCAATTTATTTAATAATGCTAAGAGATAGCTAGGAGGGACAATAATTAGCCATTCATAGGATAATAATTTCATAGAAATATTTTTACTTTGTGAGTTATTATTTATTTTTAAACACTCTTAGCCATGTTAAGCTCATTAGAAACCAACAGAGGCTATTTGGTGATATCCATGCCTTGGTACTACTAGAGACTAGCAAGCACTTAAAATGAGTTATTTAGGTTATTCCTTATGACAAGGTTATTTTTCTATCACAACATATGGGAAAATTGGGAAAATTAATTCAAATCAAAAAAGTACTTTTTGCACTTTATAAGGATCAAAGTTTTATTTGCTATTTGCATAAAACTAAAAAGGTAGAATGAATAAATTATGGCATATTCTTAATAGCAATATACATTTATTCTTTAATTTTAAATTAAAAAAGAAATGAAAAAACTTTAAATTTAGAACAATAACATTGTGAATACCTATATAAGTACAATAAGTTTCAATCTAATTATTCAAAATTGATATAGGTGGAATCTTTATCTAAAAAACCTAATAGGATAGTTCTTTAAGAAATTGTGAATGACAGCATCAAGTAGATCATATGGTAGATTGAAGCAATGTTGAATGATATGAGATTCAATTCCTACTCCTATATAATTAAACCCTGCACTCCCATTCACATCCATAGTGAAATTATTCTATACAATTTTTAGGCCTTGTAGATTCATAAATTTCTATATCAATGAAAATTCTCCTCCTCTTACCTAGAATTGTTGAAAGATCTTCTCACCAAAGTCTCTATAAACCATAACCAATAATAATTAGGAATCAAAACTTGAAAAGAAGATTAATTATAATTACTAATATATTAAGGAAAAATATCATTTTTGTTAGTTAAGACTCAGAAACAGTATTAGATGTCACAAGCTTATCATAACCAATAGCTTCCATTTGTGGAAACTGAAGATCAACATTAGGCATAACATGATTAAAATATTAGGTTGGGATATATTGGTGTTGAAGAATGATATTTTGAATAGTTGAGTAGAGATATTTAGTAAAGAAGAATTGAATTAGATGAGAGAATCGATTTTAAGATAAATATATATTTTTAATTGCACATTTTCTTTGAGCCACTTTAATTTATGTCAATTTTACTTTACTATAATCAAAAAAATCATCATGACAAATAGATTAAAACTTACTACCAATATTGTTCAAAAATTGATTACTATATTCTTGATCAATAATAATAGGAAAAACATTTATAGCATAATTCATCATACAAATATCTTGAGAAACAACATTATTAAATATAATAGCATTTTGAAGACTACCATCAAAACACAAATTATAAGACACAACATTACGAAAAATATTAGATCCATAACCCTATGTACTACTAATGTTCAAATTGTCATTAAATAAAATTTTAGAATAGTTCCCTAAGTTTCATGTAGAATTAAAACTTATTTTACATGATAGAGGAGAAAATAAATATGAAGAAAGAGAAGAATGAGAAGAAGAATTTGTTGATGTCATATCATTAAACAAGTTAATGGATGGGCCCACAATTAAACTTTGGAAAATTTGCATACTCTTCTCTTTACTTTCTTTAGTCAAAAGTCCTTCATGATGATTTGTAATGATATATTCATTGCATATAGACCAATTTGAAAATTCATTATCATACCCCACTTAAAATCAAAGGGAAAAACAAAGAAAAGCTTACATAAAAGAAGATATACTAAAATAAAATGTGAAGAAAGGTTAAGTACATCAAAGAAAAAAAAGTATGATTCTAATTTTATAATATCAAACATGTTTTTATATTTTTTGCAATTTTTAATTTACCTCAAATCTCATAGTTCCAATGATGCTAAAATGTTAAGAGATCTCTAAAGTAGCATGAAAGTGAATTAAATGAATGATCCAAGGGTTCATGAAGCATATTACAAAGTGTTATGAGATTCAATGAATAATTTCATTAAAGGAAAAATCACATAATATTAACTATTTTATCAATATAATATCATTATTTTATTATGTAATCAATATCATTAGTATGAAATAAATGCTAAGTATATACTCTTATAATCAATATTAATATCTATTTTACATCAATATGAATTCAATGGAAAATCAAGTTAATACAATCTAATTTATTAAAATGAATATATCTGGTTCTAGCTAAAATAAAAAATCATACTATAATTTCTATTAATTCATCCATCAACTAAGAATCAATTACAACTCTCTTCAATAAATTACAATATAACATCCTAGTATTTTAGAGTATAGAACCTTTGCTTTATTATCCATTATCATGTTTGTTGCCTAAGATTAATGTTATATTTTATTATCTAATGTTCTATTGTACCTTGATAATGTAGGTTAATAATCTTATTTTATGCTATTAAGAGTTGAACTTAAGATCTATTAATTTTCATACATCTTAAGGTTTGGAATCTTGACTCATTGCTTGCATGTGATACTTTGGTATTTTTATTATTTTATCTTTTATTTTTATTTTTGGTTTATTTTGTAATTACATTTACTAAATATTGTTACTCCTAAGTGTGTACTAACTAGAAGGATGGTGGTAGCCCATTACTCATACTTTATTTATGATTTAAGTTATGTATAATGATCATACTATTTATGTGATGCAATAGCCACTAGTTATGAAGTGGAGGACAAAGAAGTCCCTACTAGAGTGCATGCACTCACACTTGATAGTTAGTTATAGTGATAGTAATAGTGATAGTAAAGGTAGGGTAGGCTTTATAGGGAAGGATACATGCCCCATCCTATTAGCTTAAGTAAGGAGTCAAACTAGCCCAAACCATCTATCTTTACTTTAAAATTAAGTAGCACATAATAGATGTCTCTCAACAAGTGATTGACTGAAAATGGATGGATGAAAGAGAAAACATTCATTACATTGATTATAACAACTCATAGTAAAGTAAAGGGGTAGAATCCAAGAAGTGGAAAAGGGAGAATCTTCTCCTAACCTTTTCTTAATCTTTCTCTACTTAGGTCTCGTAGACTAGTTATTTCAATTAATAGAGTTTCTTGTAGATGAATAAAATTATTTTCTAATAATTACTTAATATGATCTAATATATAAAGAGCCTTAAGATGAAAAACTATCATGTTAGGTTTAGAATAAAAAGATCATGAGTTGTTAATGGAGAAGAAGAGGAGTAGAATAAAACTTATTCTAAGAGTGACTACCTAAATGACTAAATATGTGGTCATTGATCTTCTACACTATCTCAATTTAACATATTGGACCTCATATAGAAGGTTTCTTTATACTAGTTTCTTCTACCTATAGTGCAATTGAAGCATCTAAAGAAGAATTTAATGTGCTTCTAGTAAGTAATGGAAGAAGTCATCCCTATCATCATATAATAAAAGCACATGGCTTTACCTATTTAGAAGAACTTGATTCTATGTTCAAACATCACATGACAATAGATGTTATCACTATCATTGGTACTCATAATATTGTGTTTGGAGTTGCAAATAGATCTAGGATTTCTAATGAAGGGAAGTTGGGATAACCATTATCTTTTGAATTGATCTTTGTAGTATCTAGATCATTCTCCCATGGTAATTTCCATCCATAATAAGGTAATTCCATTATAGTAACTCATTAGAAGAGCTCCCTATTTTACGTTTTTCTTTAGATGTCTAGTAAACAAATTTTGTTGTTAAGTTCAACTATTTTCTTTAATGATGGAATTAAATCAATACTCATACCTTTAATGATAGTACAAGTCCTTTCACTCACTGTGTTTATGATGAGGACTATAAGGAAAGAGTCTATCTTTTAACTAGCACATCATGTGTGTTTACTTTTTATCTGAAGGGATAATATATCACTTGATTTGTTGACTTACTAGGTCACTTCATTCTAGCTAGTAAGATTTTCCTCAACCCCTAAAATAGCTTGTGTTACTTGATTTCCTTGTTTATTGAGTATTATTAGTTCACCTAATCCTCTATAATTCTTATCTTGACCCTCTAAGATATCATAATAACAAATAAGATATATAAGTAAATGCAATTGATTTATCTTGAAAGTATGGGATTATGTGAATTAGTAACTCATAATAAACAAGAATTAGTGATTCAAAATAAATAGGGCCATCTCCTCTTAGGTCTTTATTGGATTTTTAGTTACTCAAATGAGAGAGAATTATCACTCTCTTTATGAAAGGCTCTAAAACTTTAGTGTGAAAAGTACTGGGAGCCCTAAGCCACTATCATGAACATGTTGCTATAACTATTAGAAAATAGTTAAATCTAGATGAGCACAAAATGATTCACTATCACTCTTATGAGGGATTGATCAAGCCCCTTTTTTATCAAATGCAATTACACTTGATGGTAAGAATCTAATCTAAAATAAGGCCTTGTTAGATATATGCTAATGAAAAAATTAGCATGGTGCTTCAAAGATTGAATAATATCTACTCTATGTACCACATCAAAAGTTACTTAATCTAGTTGGTACTGTAAGGACTAAAAGCAAGGGAAAAAAAGAAATAAATATAGATATCCTAATTTACCTTACTCGACTTAACTTACCTTCACTCAAAAGAAAAGTAGTACCTAATGGTACAATGAACATCTCCTTCTAGCCTACTTCCCCCTAACCTTAGTAACCACTGGTTAGAGGTATGAAAGAAAGGAAGAGTAAGCTACACCAACAAGAACTAATGTAACTATAAATGAACTTTGATCTAAACCTAAATAGGATTAGTATTGGTTAGAGGAAATAGTTCATTGAAGATGCCCATGTAGATCCTATTATAAGGATCTCCATAAGGGAGGAAAACTATCAATCACTACGAAAGGTTTAGTATCTTTACTTGAGCAATAAAAATTGTCATAACTCACTAGGGATGACTATGATAACTAATACTTTCCCATGATATATCTAGCCATTCCACACCAAAGAAATGAAGTTGAATGACAAGCATTAATTTCTTCCTTTGGACCCTAAATGAGGTGGATTCCCATTTACATAAAAAAATGGAAGCATTGATGGAGATGGAATGGTTGGTCTAAGGATGTTGGCTCACTTGTTGGGCATGAATAGTTTCCAAATTTACTTAAGTTATTATGCCAAACAAAACCTTCTTTAGGAGATACTATATTTCTTAAATAAGACATCTATTTATTCCTATGTTTGCCCTAACTCAAAAATAATGTAGCATATATAACTTATCCTTTTCTTAATACATCATTTAGTGATTTCTCTCACAAATATACATAAATATTATTACATGAGGTTCCCAACTAGTATATGGTAGCTACAAGGCTAGACAAACATATGGAAGATCCAGCTATTCTTAGCTAAACTTTATTTTATACCCTTATGTAAATACCAATAGATGCATGACTAGCTAAGATTATTGTGTCTAACCTAGATCATTCTTAGAAGTTCATAAAAGAACAGATCCTAAGAGGAAGAGTTAACCTAATCCACCTAGGAAGTTAGCCTTACCCATGTATCCCCAATGTAGAATTTAGGAACAAGAACTACATTAAGGAACAAGATAGGTTACATAATCAAGGGTTGGAAAGAGAAGTTAGATGAAGAAAAGTATTAGGTATATAAAGTTTAGATGCGACAAGCATGATATTATAGCAACAAAGAAATTGGTTGTAAGGGTGAATTTGGTGAAGCCACATCCTACCTTTCAAAAACTAGTATCATTATATTCTGCTAAAGTATTCTTTTATGAAATTTAGGTTTTAAATAAGTGAATTCTCATATTAGTTTTTCAGTATTTTGGATTTCTTGTAGATTTTTTAGGGCATAAATGTTTTTGATAAGGAATAATTTAAAGATGAAAAATACTAATGTCTCTTATATTATAGAGACTATGAAAAATTTCGAGGCTTTTTATTTTGTTTGATTTGATGATTTATATGAATCCTTGTCAAAATATATTAATTCATAATATATATTTTTATAGATTATTAGATTTATTTACCCAAATAAGAATTTTGTACCAATTATTCAAGCTATCCTTAAATGCTATGAAATTAATGTTTTACATATTCATTATTTTTTAGAATCTTTTTTGCTTGTGATTCCAACAAATTGTAAAATGGTTGAAAAATCATTAAATCTTAAAGTTTTTATGGATTAACATAATACTTTTATTTATTAAAAATAAAGAGTGGATTTTAATCACTATTCTTCTAATTACTTTAAAGTTTCTAGCTAGAGTGAATTAAAAAATCTTCCTCTTATTTCTCAAAGTGTTGAAAGTGAAATTACTCACAGCATTGGTACAATCCTAAAAAAATAGTCAAAAACAATACTGCAAGATGTGTAATGCACATGTTATTTTATAAGCTTTATTTACAATGAAAGAATAAAAAATTAAAAGTTAAATTTGGTAATTAGTATTTTTCCCAAAAATTACATATTATAATTTGTGAGGATGTTGTAGCTATTATTGTTGTGAAGGCCGTGTTATTGAAATTTATCCTATTCTTAATAATAACATTTTTCATAAGGGGGAAAAACTATTTTTTAAAAATACAAATAATGGTAGTTTTTAGTAAGAACAAGTAAAATCTTCTTCAACAAGTTCTCAATATTTTACTAATCCTTTTAATTCTAAATATGTTAATAAACTATTAATATCTAGAGAGAATTTCTCTTTAAAAAATTAAATTTTTATTTGGGACCAACAATGAAAATAATAATAAACATAGATTCCACTTAGTACAACATTAAAAAAAGAGGGATGCAAATACTACTTTCAATTTAATAATTTTAAAGGTATCTCCTTCTTTCTCTACTTCTACTATTATTACAAATGTTTTTTTATTAGAAAATGGCTTTTCATCTATTAGTAACATGGATTATGAGATAAATGATGAGCTTGAAGAATTAAGGATGGGGTCTCCTCCCCTGCATCTCAATGTTAATTTTATCATGGAATGTTTAGACCCTTTCTAATAGGTTATATGCAAAGATTGCTAGGGAGTATCTTTCAATTCGACATATATCTCTAGGATTTCTTTCCTCACAAGAAATTATCATTTTAGTGTATCATATTAGTTTTATTAGTAAATGCATTTTATAAAATTATAGTATTATTTCTACTGCTCATTAAAAAAATAAAGGATATGCTCTTATTCTTGTTAATAAATATTGAGTTTGAAAAGTTTTGAACTCTAGCTTTAACAATCCTAGAAGAGTTATTTGTATTACTTATCATAGTGAGAAAAAAATTTGAACTTTGTAATATTTTTGCTTCTAATAATTTGAAAGGTTGATTAGAGGTTTAAAAATAGCTTTTATATCTTTCTAAAGAACCTAGGATTATTGGAGGTAATTCCAATATCATTGAAAATTATTTAGATAAAGTTGATGGTCTTCCTCTTAATCTTTATCATTGAAAAAAAAAAGAATATTGATGCAATCTTAAAGAAAAGTATTTTCTTTCTGATGTTATCTCTTGATTCTTACATCAGTCAATTAAGAAGCATTATAATTGATGTAATTATCAAGAAGGAAATAATAGAATTTATTATTGAGTTCATAGATTTTACATCTCTAATGTCTCATTTTGAAAGCCTGCAAGGAAAGTAGAAGTGAAAACTGATACTAATTTCCAAAACCATTTTCCTACTATCATTTTGTTGTCTAGAAGTAATTCTTTCTCTTCTTAAAATCATGATCATTTTTATATAAATTCTAACATGTTTACAAAACCTAGTGTAATGGAAAAACTATTTTGAAGTCTATATCAAATAGAAAAAATTCTACTAGTTATATTAGTTGAATTAACTCATGGTAGTTAATAACTTGTTGAGTGAGAAATTATTTGAGATGGTTTGGAAAGCAATTTTCTTAGTGTAAGCATCAAGTTAACAAAGATCTTGCAAATTCTGACAAGTAGATGAAAATTATTTTATATTAAAATTCCTTTGATTTTGAAATTCAAAAAACCTTAGCTAAAGCTTGTTATGCTAAATAATGTTAGGATTATTTTGAAGCTAAAAGTGCTTTCGATAAAAATCACATGTGTTGGCTAAAAGTTAAAGATGAACCTTGCAAGGAATTTTTATAATTTATAAAAGCAAAGATTTAGGTACCTAAACTAAAATCATATTATATAAATGATTCCATTGTTATAGATGTTAAGTCTATTAATAGTTTTTTAGTAAATCATATTTCTTCTATTATTTCTTTTGAAGCTTTTATCATGAAATTTTTTGAAGTCTATACTACACATATTCCTTATGTTATAAAAAAATCACATTGAAGTATTCTTGAAGTAGAAATTATAACAAAAGTAATCAAATCAGTGGCATTTAATTTAGTAGATGGAAAAGCTTCAAGCTTTGAAGGATTTTCAATTACATTTTTAAAGAAGAATTTTCACATCATTGAAGATAATCTCTTTTATGTTTTCCAAGAAAGCATTAAGAATTTCTCTTAATAAAGATATTAATAATTGTGTGATTTGTATTCTTCCTAAGAATGAGGGTCTTGAACATATTAGCAATTGAAGGTTTATTTCTCTTCTTAACAATACTTATAAAATTTTAACTAAATGCATGGCTTGCTAAATTGAGAAGGTTATTGAAATTATTATTACACCTAAGAAGAGTGATTTTATTAAAGGTAAACATAACTTAAATAAGATTATTATAGCTTAGAAGGGAATGTAGTGGGCTTTTGATACTATCCAAGACATTACATTTATTAAGTTAGATTATGCCTAAGATTATGGCACAATTTAATGGAATTCATTATTTTTGCCTCTATAAAATAGGATTTGATAATTATTTTATTTATCATGTCCATAGCCTTCTCACTAATTTAATACTCATGTTGTGATTAGATTTAGATAAGCTCATATTTTCCCCTTCAATATTCCATTCATCAAGATTATTCACTATCTTTCTATATTTTTATTATTTCTAAATACTTTCTTTCACATAATCTACATTATGATCTTCAAAGGAATATCATTAAGGGAATTTCAATTAATGAACAAGGTATTCAATTTCTTAACATGCACTTTGTAAGTGATTTTCTTTTTATGATCAACAATTCTATACAACATATCCATACTATTTTAGCTAAAGTGATGGATTACTACATGTTAGTTGGATCTTGGATCATTTAGTAAAAATATGCTATTTTTTGTAATGCTAATATTAATGATTAGGTTACTCTCAAGTCTTGAAAAATCGTTTTAAAAAAATTTTCACCAAAATTTTAGGAATACCTTTTTCTTTTGAGCCTAATCTTACTATTTTTTCAAATTATGTGTTTAATAAAATTGAAAAGAAGCTTGACAAATGGAAGCAAAAAAAAGTTGACCCTTGCTAAAAAACTATTTTAGTTATTGAGAAAATGCTTTAATAACTCATTTTATTACTTCAATTATTAGGTTATTTATAAAACTTCTTAAGATATAATTTATTGTATTATTTTCTTAGTTTCTTTAGTTTGCTAAGCAACATAGAAAATGGTTTTCTAGAGTTACTTTGGATACTTGCACTAGTAGTAATAAAGATGGAGGATTTGACCTTATTAACTATTATAACTCAGATATTTCTCTTGTAGAAAATGTTTAAAAAGGACATTAATGAAGATGATGTTTGGATGTTTTTTTTTAAGAAAAAAACTTATGCAAGGAAAACCTACGAATGATAAAAGTTGATCTTCTAATAATGTTTTTTACTATCTTCATTTTCCTTAGGTCATTCCTATTTCTAGTTATCCAATTCTTACACAAGCTTGGAAGACATGATGCTAGCTTAGTATATATTGGAATTACATTCATATTATAGTTTTAGAAGCTATGCTTAACCAAATTATCCCATTATGGCTTCATTTTAATGAAGGATCTTAGAGAACTAATGCATCTAGATTTTGTACCACTTGGAGAAAATTTGGTATTGTTGTAGTTTCTTGTCTACAGATACATGATATATGGATTATTTGGAATGAAGATTCTAGCCTCTATAGTTTGAATAGAAAGAGAAAAATATTTTAAAAATTTAATTTATAACATTAAAAATTATTTACAGTTGAAAATAGTTTACATCAGGCTTTTTCAAATATTTTTTGGAAGGATGTTAAATATATTTTTCCTTTTAATTTGGAAGTTACTTATGAGATTTCTAGAAGGAATGATTTTATTCATAAAAAATTTGATAAGGCCTAGAAAATATAATTAGTATCATACATTCATATAAGAAAAATAAAAGATATTTGAAGACTCTTATATTTCCTAAAAATCATATTTTTTATGGTTTTTTATTCATCAAATCTTGCTATCAACACTCATCTTAGAAATAAGAAATGTTTCTTCTTAATGTCCTCTTTATAAAATTGAAGGTTTATTTTCTTTCTTTTTTTGAATGTCTTGTTATTCAACATGATTGAAAATGGACATACAAAATATGTAATAGCTTTCAACCAAGTATCAATGAGGTCATTCTTAATCAACCTACTTTATCTACTTTCTTTCTTTACATTTGAAAATATCTTTAACCACTTATTCTCTACTCTATTTAGAATCTTTAGTATGTACTTATTTTCTAGTAGTAACACCCTAACTATGACCTCTCTTTAGGATTCAAATATAATATTCTCAAAGATATCACTTTTCAAGTATAACTTCAAGTTAAAAACTTCATGTGGAAGCTATATAGTTAATTTGTTTTCCACAATATTAACTTCTTTTTGTTTATGAGGCTTAAGAATGGGAAGCTTTCAGCTTTTGTTATTATTTATTATTTATTTTTTATTAATGTATTATTTTATCTTTAGAGAGAGTTTTCCCTTCTTTTTATAAGAAAAACTTTACTAAGTAAAAACCTATGAGGAAACTTTTTAATAAGGGTAGGACTTGGTCATTTTCCTACCCCATAGGTGAGGTTTTTTAGGACTAGTTATAAGCATGAAATCCTAAAAATGCATTTCCTAAACCATGAGACTTTTCTTTAGACTCTCTTTTCAATGATCTAACATACTTTAATGAATTGTTTTATATTATTATATGTTTTTTTGGGATCCAACCCTACCTTAAATTTATATTTTTATGTTTTATTATATTATATGATTTTGGAATAAAGTAA
>MNCI01001640.1:1562-130878 GCA_015680685.1 Gnetum montanum
TAGCATAGAAGATAAGCCAAAAATACCAAAAAAATCACATACCTCAGACTTGCTTAACCATACACCGTGACACTTACAAGCAAGCCTGGGAAGACAACGAACGATTAACCCCAAGTGTTTCTTGTGGCGTTAAGGCATTTAGTCTGCGGAGTTCAACCGGATCGCGTGTGTACGCTCGTTTCGTATGGTTGAGTGTAGGGGTACCTCGCCACTCATCACTTGTGTATCTTAATGAGTTACTTGATTAATCAAAATTAATTATTTCATGAACAACATTAATGTAAATTGCATAAAATCTCAATATATAAATGCATAAGAAAGAAAGTCTCAAGTGTTGTAAGGAATGAGTTAAAGAGTTCACCTTTATTGCCAACACAATGGTGTGTTTAGGCACATCATTACTTGAATAAAGATACGCTACACTTAGACCTCCTAATGTGGGCACTTAGAAAATATTCTAACTCTGAAATGGATAAACTACAAGAGTTTTGCTACTTGACTACCAAAAACATACTTCCAATCGTGCACCTGGGCACTGTAGTTATAGACCCAGGAGTAACCCTGCAATATTGAATGTACGATATTGCATATTGGGCTACGATATTGCATACCTAATATTGCAACCACCCTAATATTGGAGTAATGAAAAACACGATTTATCAAAGAGGTACCAAATCAATTAAAGCTACCTATTACTAAATCCAAATTAGAAGGCATGACTTCTAGTTAGTGGGAAAAATAGTTTCAAGCTTATGGAAGATAAAATGGTTAATCCATCAGAGATTGAAATATGACGAAATACAAGTTGAGAAGGAAATTTGAATAGTTTTGTCAAAGATAAAAGATCATTATGAAATTGAGATTCCTAAGGCAAAGTGATAGAGATGTAAAGGAGTTTTACATCAAATTTTGTGTACTATTCCATCAAGCTAAGATGAACTAGGATAAGTACAAACAAGCTTCAATCTTTCTAGGAGGTTTCAAAATGGCGTATCAATAGGATTTTTCCTTTTATAAGTTACAAACTCTTAATGAGGTATGTGATTTGACACTCAAGGTAGAAAAGAAACTAAGAAGATTTGGAAACAAGAGGAAACAAGCTTTCAAGAAAAAGAACAAGGGATCCAAAACAAAGAAGGAATCCAAGTCCAAAATTGAAGAAAAGAATGACAACTATTACAAGAAGATAGAAAAGGATAATGAGAAGGACAAAGTCATGAAGAACCAAGGCAAGGAAGGCAAGGATTAAGGTAGCAGCGCATCCAAGATTCAATCCTTCAAGTGTGGAGAGTGAAAACACAATAAATGAAAATGTTCACTTTTCAATGTCATCAAAGGTAAGGATGTGCAAACCATAGAAGTGGAAGAGACATCCAATCAAGCTCTTCAAAGAGGTAATCCTAATGCTCTTGAGATTGATGAAGTTTTTGAATTAAATTCTTGTGCATTCATGGGGAATGTGAATAGATGAGACCATCTTGCTAGAAAGTTGTTGTTTTGGATTACGATTAGTTATTTACTTAGTAAGGAATGGATTCATTATTTGATTGATGGGAAAGCCCAAGAAAATGTTATTTCATCTAAAGTAGTTTCTAGATTAGGTTTGGTGATTAATCCTAATTGAAGGCCCTAAAAGGTACATTAGTTATCTAGGGATTACTTGCAAGAGGTGAGAGACCAATATGTTTTGAAATTTAAAATTGGGAGTTTTTATGATGTGGTAAAATATGATGTACTTCCAATTGATTGTACTGATGTAATTCTTAATAGATGTTAGAATTTTGACAACAATGCTTAGTTTCATGAAGCAAGAAATGTATAGAGTGTAGCTAGATCTAATAGCATCCATGATTTGATTCCTATGATAGTGGAACAAGTGAGGAAACAAAGCTTACTTAATGCTTCCTTAATCCTTCTAGGAGAGAGGGACTATATTAAGGAACATGAAAAAACTAGTTTTGGTTTTGTTGTTTTATCAATAGTTTTTCTAACAATGATGTTGTGCACATATAACTATCAATAGGTTTGCAAGGCTTGAGGAAGCAATTTTCGAAGGTATTCAAAAGGAAATTTGATGGATTTCAACCAATGAGGAATGTATAATACCAAATTGATTCCATTCATAGTGCTACCATTTCTAATGAGAGAGCATATTGGATGGTACCAAATCAATGGGAAACATTATAAAGGGAAGTAGAGAAGTTACTTATAAATGGCTTCATGAGGGAATCCATTTCATCCTGTGTAGTTCTAGCAATGATTGTGCCAAAGAAGGATAACATTGAATAAGAATGTGTATTAATTCTAGGACGGTGAATAGGATAATAGTGAGATATAGGTTTCCTATTCCAGGAATGAATGATATCATTGATGTCCTTACCAATGTAGAAATTTTTAGCAAAACTGATATGAAGAGTGATTACCATGAAATTAGAATCAATCCTAGTGATGAATGTAAGACAATATTCAAAACACTAGATGGATTGTTTGAGTGGTTGATGATGCCATTTTGGCTCAAAAATATACTTGCTACATTCATGAGGTTAATGCATGATGTACTTAAAGACTTGATTGGTAAGTGTTGTATCATCTTTATTGATGATATCTTACTGTACAACTCTAATGATGAGGAGCACTTGGATTACTTATGGAGAGTGTGTCTAAAATTGGAGGGACATTTGGTGATCAATGTGAACAAAAGCTATTTCTCTAGGAGAAAAATCACATACTTAGAACATGTAGTTTCTAAAAACCAAATTTGAATAGAAGCTACCAAGCTAAGTGCAATTAGAGATTGGCCAACTCTTCAAAATATTGTGTAGGTAAGATCAGTTTTAGCAAGTTTTTAGCAAGTTTTTAAAGGAGGTTTAACAAAAATTTCAATGGTATTTCTTGGCCTATGTTTTCTTTGCTAAAGAAAAATAAAGATTTCAGGTGGGGTGATAAAACCCAAAGGAGCTTTAATTGACTAAATAGAAGAATTACCAATCAACCTATGCTTGCAATTCCAAATTTTCAAAAACATTTTTAGATGGAGGTTGATGCAAGTAGACTTGGCATTGGTGGGGTACTTTCACAAAAAATTAGACCTATTTCTTTCTTTTTAGAAAAGTTAATTGAGTTAAGGCAAAATTTTAGCATTTATGAGAAGGAGTTGTATGTTATTGTTTAAGTAATCAAGCATTGGAGGCATTACTTATTACCCAAGGAGTTCACTTTGATAATGGACCACAAAGCACTTCAGTTTATAAATTTCCAAAAGAAGTTGAGTGCTAAATACATGAAATGGGTATTACACGAGCTAAATTTCCAAAAACCAATGTACTAGTTGATACATTGTCTAGGGTGCATGTGGTCAATTTCAATGTGCCTAATGTTGAAGGGATGGATGATTTCGTTGATTTGTATGAATATGATCTAGATTTTGGGCATGATTAGAAGAGCTTCAAGGAACCATTGTTGAGTAGGATAGATTAATGCAGGAACTATCATATTCAAGGTGAACTTTTATTCAAAAATGAGAAGGTATGCATTCTTATCAAAGTATTATTTGTATGTATCCAAACTTCAAAAAAATAAACCAATTATAATCAACTTTTATCGAAGTATTCTGTTTGCATGAGCACAAACTCCAAATTGTGTAGACGTACAAAGAAAGTCCAGTCCTGTATGAATAGTCCAAGGCCTTATTTAAATCACATAAATATAAATTCGAAACTCTAGCCCAAGATCATATATAAACCACATAGATATAAGTCCAAACTCCAAGGTGGGATAGACTTGATCGAGGCACGGTAATCTCATACGTCCGTGAATATGGAAATGGCAGTAACTGACGGACCTTAAGACGTAACGTGTTTAATAATTGGTATGCCTTTGTAGTTTCTGGCCACATTCATGGAATCCTGTGCATTTGTCTTTAATACATGACCGAACTTTCAGTCAACGATAACGATAAACCGATAATCCAAGTAATAATAATTAGTGAACAGAATTTCAGTCATACTGTATTTTCTGCATATGGTATGCATTAGACATCAGCGTACTCGACAGCAAGTCCAAGAATTTTAAACTCCAAATGAGGGAGAAGATCATGATCTGGTCTCTCCTGGTTTTGATTTTCTCTGCAAACATCAACCATGCCCAGAAAGGTACTCAGAATTTCCCTCTGTTTTTCTACCCTAGAAACTCTTTGAATACTTAATGACTTCTGATTGTTGAAAAATTGCAGGGTTCTTGAACATAGCCTGCGGATCAACATCAAATTTTACAGATACTAAAGGGCTCACATGGATACCTGATACAAAGTATATCAAAGTCGGCCAAAGACAGCGTGTACCTCAAAATCTGCGTGCTGATCTTCATTACTTCCAAAATCTGAGGAAGTTTCCCAAACCTCTGAACAAGTCGTGCTACGAGATTCCCGTCTCCTCTGCACAGCTCTACTTGCTCAGACTATGGTTTATCAATACTTATAGGAATTGGCCCGGACCGTTCAAGTATTCTGTTGAGACCGACGATATGCTCTATGAATCTGACAAGCTCTGTGCTACCGGTAATGGATATGAACAGGTTCTGATGACGAAGGCAAAAATTGTGCATGTTTGCCTCAACAGAATTACTGAGACAGATCCGTTCATATCAGCGATTCAAGTGATCGAATTGAAGCATGGAATGTACCAATGGGCACTCCCTGGACGCATTCTAGTACTGCCGCTTGGCAATAGAGTTGAGCTTGGCGGAGATTCAAATCGGGTGATCAGGTACGGCCTCTCAGTTTTCAGTTGTCGTTGCAGGAATTTTATTCCGTTTTCAAAAGATACGATACAGTGCAACTACCTCCTAGTAATCTAGTATAATTATATGTATAATCATCACTCTGAACCTCAATCTTTTTTATGTAGCTGCACTTGGCTTTGAAGCTTGGAAAGGCAAAATAAAAAACAAAAAATAATAGATTCTCGCTCTTCAAGGTTAAATAATGAATAGCATATCATAGCTATATGATACAATTCTACCAATATTATGCCAAATCAATTTAATATATTAACATTGTTTTATTTTTTTTCACCCGATGTATTGCTTAGGTATCCAATAGATGATTTTGATCGCATATGGTATCCTCGCTGTTATTCGGATAAACGGACTATCAGTACCACTTCAAAAATTTCTGTAGACTCTGCTGCGGATTACCCTCCCTCTGCTGTGATGCAGACAGCTCAACTGCTCAATACTTCTGGAGGCGAATCCTTAACCTTTCTTTCCTATTCTGTTGCATTGAAAGCATTAATTTTGTTATACTTCTCAGAAATTAGGAACTCTACAAAATCTTTCAGCTTTAATGTTTCTGATTCATACGAAGGAACGGTATTTGCCAAAAACATGACCTTGATTCGCAAGTACACTGCCGTGGAACTTGGAATACAGCCTGAACCTCAGAAACAGTATCGTATCTTCTTGAAATCGTTCGATCGGAAATATGCGATTCCTTTGAGCGCATTTGAAAGTTACTGCACAGTGAATACGATGCAAAGAACAGCATCTGAAGACGGTAAGCAGTTCCCCTTAGTTCTGTTCTTTTCTCCTTTCTGAACATGTTTTGCCAAAATGTTAGCTGTAGCTGAGTGTTTTGTACTTTTACAAAACGTGGCAGTGGAAGTATTGAATGAGCTACAGAACAAACAGCGGCCCAACTCTCTCAATGTATCTTGGATTGCTGACCCATGCTTTGTCTCGCCCTGGCAGTATATCAGCTGCAGCTCCGATATGAGAGTTTCCCATCTGTGAGTAATATTATAGAAAATTGAAATTGAATTATTGATTATTTTTATATTGCAATTTGTAAAAGGTTTAATGTTATTATTTTGGATTGGGTTTACAATTTTCCACCGTTACAGGTACCTTTCGGGGAAACATTTATCGGGTTCTATACCAAAGAGTTTGGGAAATTTAACCGCTTTAGTATATCTGTAAGTATGCGTGAAGGTTTAATCATGTTCTTAAAATAGCTTTGGTTTAGGTAGTTGAATATCTGGATAATATGCCTGTTTTCTAAATTTGTTTCATCAGTGATCTTTCTAACAATTCGTTAGAGGGCCCTCTGCCAGACCTTTGTAATCTCACCATGTTGGAGACAATGTAGGAATCTTTTTAAATTTACGTTGCATTCAGTTGTTAGTTCTTATTTCTTAATCCTTACAAATCATCTCAAAATGCATTATATTCACGTTTCTTTTGCAGAGATGTAAGCAACAACAAGCTAAATGGCAGTCTTCCAGGGTGGTTGGTTAAACTTACAAGGCACAAACTCAAAGAAATATAAGTCAGTTCTTTCAAGTCGTAAGTAAAGGGTTTAGAAGACTCGTGTGTATGAAGGAAGTTTCATCAAAGCTTGCTTATTAAGTTATTATCAATCTGACAATTTGTGCATCTTTCCACTTAACAGATATGCGGAGAATAATAATTTCAGTGGCGAAATTCCTAGGGCACTTGATAAACTCGATCCTGCAAAGTAAGATTTTTCTAAAACATGTAAAGTGACAAGAATGTGAACATCAAAACGGTTACCTAAGCTGAACACTTCATTGATTGATTGGTGCAGTTTCTCTGGTAACCCTTACCTTCACCGACATTATTCAAATCCAAATTCAAAGGAGAAGAGTCAGAAGAGTCATGCAGTGATAATTGGGGCCACAGTTGCTGGGGTTTTGGTGCTCTTTATCCTCACAACAATTCTAATCGTCTTCCTTCGTGGCAAGAAAATGGCTGTCAAAGCCATGTACAAAAGTAAGCTCCAAGTTTAACTTTTATGTGATTGGGAGACATATTCCTAGTCTTAGCTTGGCTTGAAAGCGCTGCCAAACCAAGCCTGTGATTATTGATGTGACATGTCATTAAAGCCTTTACTTCGACGTATATGCAGAACCATCATCTAGTGTGAAGATTCCGCAGTCCACCAACTGCAGATCCTTCACAATGGAAGAAATGAAATCGGCCACGCAAAATTGGCCGTGGTGGGTTTGGTTGTGTCAAGGAACAGATGAGTTTCTTAACGAGGTAAATAATACTTAATTACAAGGATTTTAGCATTAGTTGTAAATTTTAATTGATGTTACGTTTTTGAACTAGCAGCGATAAAAAATTACTGAAAACGTAGTTTAATTTCTTACCCTTCCAGGTTGTGATTCTATCCCGTCTGAATCACAGAAGTTTGGTGAAGCTTCTGGGGTATTGCAATGATTCAGATGAACTCATGCTTGTGTACGAGTAAATGCCACGTGGATCCCTCAAAGACCATTTATCAGGTAGCTAGCCCATTTCCTATTGATTATTATCTCTGCTTGCAAGTTGCAAATATTTCGATCCAACAACAGGCACAGTTAAAATGTAAGTTTACACTTTTCCACCAGGTAATATGGAAACGTCCTTGACAAGTAGTGCGACGGTGCCTCTGGATCTTCCTTGGAAGAACAGGCTTAAAATCGCCCTAGATGCTGCTCGTGGTAAACCTTTCTTGATTGATTGTTTGTTTTAATTTCATTTGTTAATTTTCTTTCCTACGCACCACATAGAGAAGATTTAACTGTATTTTAAAATCCTAATTGAAGGGCTGGAATATCTGCACTCGGAATGCAACCCAAGAATCGTTCACAGAGACCTCAAGTCTGCCAACATTCTGCTTGACAACAAGTTAAATGGAAAGCTTTCGGATCTTGGCCTTTCCAGGGCAGTCATGGACGACGATGCCACTCATGTGACCACGACAGTAAAAGGCACAGCAGGGTATCTAGATCCAGAGTAATGATCACAAAACATACACTGCTGGACCAGTAGTTTAGTGCTCTGATGCCTGGCATTCATGTAACTGCAGGTATTTCAACATTTGAATTATTCAATATTCAATACTGCAGGTCTATGCATCAAAAGAATCCGATTCGTGGAAGCGAGGAATCGAGGATTCGTGATTCTGAACGTGTTGGGTACGTGTGCCTCAAAAAAAAGTGGGGACGGGTTCGTAGCCGGGGACGTGATAGAGAAAATTTAAATATATTAATTTTTTAAAAAAATTAAATCTCATATATCATATAAAAAACGTTGTAGAATATATAACAAATACAATGTAAATTCAAAATATTGTTAATGCTTAAAAATTGCATAAAAGATTGCAATGAAACATTAAGTATTGAGTCTCATGTGTATTATAAAATATTTTAACATTATCATATATATATATATATGATAAAGAGTTTCTTGCCAAAGCTTAGAAATTGTCACATTGTTCAAATTCTAATTTTAACCTATATTTTCTCCTTGCTCTACTCTAAAATGTAAATTTGTAACTCTACTCTAAAGAGTAAATTTGTAAAACCTGCTTCATTTTGTTCTGTCATTAATAACATTTGCATGGCAATCATCTTCATCAAGGATTGAATCATCAATATTAAGATTCATTGCTCGAGGAACATTAACTAAGTCAGTAGAATAACTTTCTCTATCATCAACTATTGGAACATCATCATCTTCTAAATTAACATCCCAACAAAGAATAGGTGATTGCCTATATTTTATTTTATTTCCTTTCTTTCTTCCAATCTAATCATGCTATGAAGAGATACTAATTTTTCAACTCTTTTTGGAGTTAACTATTTCTTTTGATCCGATAAATGAAAAAATATGTTGACCAATTTCTTTCAGAAAAAGATGCAACCTACATAAATGATAAAAATAAGAATAAATTTTTGCATTGTTAAAAAATTTATTTTATAAATTATTCAAAACTTCATCAATAAACAAACTCATTTGAAACATAAGACCTAATAGCCTATTAATTATGGTGTTTAAAAAATGCATGATATATAAAACATCACTATTTCAAGTTTTCAAACATCACATTTCATAAATTAATTAAGAAAATTAATACGTATTAATATTTATTATATGTTTAATAAAAAATTGATCTGACAAAGAAACTTCACTGCTAAAGTTTGAAATCTAAGAGTATCTGCTACTATCTCCACCATGCAAACTCCACCATCCAACTAGATCGAGCTATTCTATCCATATCAAGTATAGCATCTTCACATTTAAATGCTTTTATATGTCCTTTAGTAAATTGAAACCTATTCCTACATCAAAATCAAAAAATCGTCACAAGGCCTTGTTGGATTTAATGCATATTCAACCATATTCTTAATATTTAATACATATGCAGCCATATGCAATAGGGTATTTATAGTCTTCATTTTTTTTAAATCAATGAGCATTATAAAAATCAAGAGAGCTATCAATTTCTATACCATATTTTCATAAATTACATAAATTTCTTATCTTTATCAACATAAAAGATGAAATCAACAATAGGTTGTGCCATTAGAAAAAATATTGCTACATTTTCATAAAAAACTAATACCAAACATATAAGCCAATAAAGTTTATCACATTTTTACACCAGGAATCCCTTCCCCACCACCATTTTTACAGAGCTCTATTTGCTTCTGCGCTGTTAATAATGCTCTCGGCAAGTTCACAACATGTTTTGCACTTATGGGCTTGCTTTATAAAGTTGGTATAGCAAGAGATTCAAAGGCGGGTCTTTGGAGTTTTCAAATTTGTTGTTGTGGGTTGAGTTCATGCCTCTTGCATGTTTGACTGCAGATGTTAACTAGGGCTTCATAAAGAGATTTGGGAAGGATATGGTGCTGAAATTTTGTTTGAACTTTGAAAAAATGTATGTTTCGAACTATTCTGTTTGCACTTGCAAAGGGAGAGACGCCTGAAAGCAGTTTTGTAACCAACTGATTCCCTTCCCTCACAGGTTGTGCATTTATTATGACTGGCCGAAATCACGGCCCTTACCTGAAACCAGAGACGCAACATGAGATGGCCATGGCCTATGAATAAAAATACGAAACCAATCCACTAAATAAAAATCTTTTCTCTAAAATCTGAATAAACTAAAACGAAAAGTAAAAATCAGGTAAATCTAAGCAAAATAGGCAACTCAATTGATACGAAAATCCACTAAAATCCACTACTAAAGATCAGACAGGAACGTGTTCTCACCCAAACTGGAAGAGCAAGACGGAAGGGGAAGAAAAACGGATTTCGTGCTCACGAATCAGGATAGAGATGGAGAGAAATCTTTACAGCAAAAGAAGCGGAAAATAACAAGTGAGAACCAAGAGCGAACGTTCAGCGGAAAAATTGTGCACTAAGAGTACAAAGGTAAAGCATGTAGCGCTCACATTTAAAAAATGGAAGAAATATCATCCTGATTTTTTAAGAACAAAAACTAGAATTAAGGATTGAAGAGAGCTGCTCGCAATGCGTGCTTACGCAGGCTCGACAAGCCTGTCCAGATTGCGCTAGAAGGAAACCATTGATTTTCTGAAAAATATAGAATGATAAAAAAATATAGAAACTGAAAAATATATAGAATAATAAAGTATGTGCAGCGCATTCTGTAAAGGTAACAACTCATTCTCTAAGCATCAACAGATAAATCCGATAAGGCAAGTCTCCTAGCCAGTCACCCAAATCAAACTGGGCAGACGAGACCCTTGCATCAAAAAAAATGTTCATCGTCTTCTTCTTCATTGCCTACAAATGAAAAACTGAAAATGAAGCAAAAAAATTTTAAGCTGAAAGAGAAACAAAGCTTTTGGAGAGTGCGAAAGCATCCAAATCCTTATCAATGGCAGAATAGGAGGAGCGTCTGTAAATAAAAGGTATTGGACGCGGATGCAATTTGCAGGAAACAGGTAAGATTTGACGCGATTTGCAGTAAAAATAGGTAAGATTTTAATCGACAATGAATGTTCTTGTTGAGAGTTGAAAAATCGAACGAAAAATTATAATTTACGTACCCAATGCGGATTTTACACGCTTCTGTACGCGTGCCCGAATCCACCGCGAACGGTTCGTGAGATTTTCTTGGGAATCGCGAATCTCCGGCGCATAGCTGCAGGTATTTCAACACACATGCGCTGAGAGAAAAGAGCGATGTGTACAGTTTCGGAGTCGTTCTGTTGGAACTGGTTTCTGGGAGGCCACCCATAGATCAGAAGCTAGGCGAAGACCAGATCAATCTCATTCAATGGGTAACAAACCATGGTTATTTGCAGAAAAAAAAGGAAAACGAAACAAAAAAAAAAAACTCACAATAAAAGTGATTAATTGAATTTTATCTTCTTGATGATCGTGCTGAACAGGTCACACCATATGTAGAAAAGGAAGATCCAGAGGAACTAGAAACCATAGTTGATTGGAGACTGAAAGACAGATCAAGGAGCATAAGATCCATAGGCATAGTGAGCAGGCTGGCCATGAGGTGTGTTACACTGCAACAATCTGCAAGGCCTGATGCAAGGGAACTTGTTCAAGTTCTGGAAGAGGCCATGGCAACAGAAGATGAAGCATTTCCAGAAGCAGATTCTGTACATTCAAGTGCACCCAGAGGCGGTGATTCTGCAACCAGCAGCAGCTACAGCCATAACGTTGATTCAGCCGGCAGTAGCCAAAACCATAGTTCTGACGAGACGACTGCATAATATAGAAGTTTTATTTTGAATGCCTCTTGGGGTTAGGATATATGTTGGGATTAATGATGTCAGTTATATCAAGGAAGATCTAAATAGTGGTCCAGTGTGATGAACGGTTTACATCGAGATTCCAGCAGGTAATACTACAACAGTGAAATCAAATTAAATAGTTTTAACGAATTAATGTAAGCCATAACATGTTTATATATATTTGCTTTTGGAAATGAAGAATTGGTCATGATCTATTAATTTGTTTATTGATCTGTTAGCCGTTAAAGTCACTTTAAAATATATACAAGTTTCGGTTGCAGCCTTAGTAGTTTACTCGGTTTCACCAAAAGCAAAGGCCACGGCAAGTAATTCACTCTAAGTTAAGCGCTGTTGTGCATTACGTGGCTCTTAATGAAAACTTTTTAGCCAAGTATTTGACGGTCCAGGTTATATAGCAAATAAAACATCACAAAATGTGTCATATTGCATTTTTATTCCCCAATTTTTTTACACCCCTTCTATGGCTCTTGGGTATTACATTATAATTATTGTTTATGTGTTATTTGGGTATTACATTATAATTATTGTTTATGTGTTATTTGGGTCAGTGGTTAAGGACAAGGTAGTTGATTATGATGCAAATCTAAAATACAATTATGATATCTATACATGCTTACTTGACATAATTATATAAACTAGTATTTAGATAGCAAAGACAATGAAACCAGGTACAAAAGTATGTGTTTCGTATGTATCTATGTTCTAGATTTTGATTTAGAATACCAGTGCACCTCTTGTGTATGTTTGAAATTCACAAGAATTAGTTAAAAATGTAAATAAAATTTAGGCTTATTAAAAATTATCTATGAATAAAAACTTTTATAAAAAGTGGAAAGATGTTTTACAAAATACACATGATGTGAAAAAAAGAAATGAAAAGTATATAGTATAAACATAAAACAAATTGCATATTACAACATGAATAAATGTAATATGTATATGTTTTCTTTGCAGATAAACAAAAACTAATACTAAGTTCATTTTTCCTAGTTTCTCTTATTTTTCACATTTTTTTTAAAATTTTGGCTTTGAAAATAGATTTTTATTTTTGTTGAAGTTGGAGTTCAGTTCACTAGTATCATGTATACATGAGTACAAGAGTTTGAATGAAATAGCTTGGTTTTATGCTAATTTCGATTTTTCAATTTTAATAAATTATTTTTGTACTAAAATAGTATATACAATCATGCTATGTGGGCATGTAGGGTACATAGGTTAAATTTTTAGTGTCAAATATCTAATTTTATGGATTTCCAAATTTACGCTTATGTTTTGTATGTTATGAATATTTGGTATATCCTGAATTGAATGATTTGAGATTTGAGGAAATTAGTTATAGTACTATGATTTTTATAATCTTAATATTATTCATTTTGAGTATGGCTTCTATTATGGTTGCTTTTGGGGATTTTTGTTATCTCTTATGGGAATTAAATATTTTTACTTATTATTGTATTAATAAATTTTAAAAGCACATAACTTTGTCTTTAAAAGTCCAACTGAGGTGAAATTAGTGTCGTTGTATTCATCTTCTTATGTACTTTCTAATTATGGAATTTATTTTATGTTCTGGTATCAATATTTTAGAGGTTACCTCACTTATTATTTTCAGGAAATTATATTTAATCCATGATGTATGCTACTAGTAAGAAATTTGTTACGCCATGTTATGATATTGTCTCCATGAAATGTGTATGTGATTGTGACATATGATGGCTTAAGCTAGCCTGGATTGGTACATGTATTCACAAAAATACTTTTAATGGTTATTAGTAGATGATGCTAACAAGAAAGTGTGGATCAGTTGGTGATAATACACCTTGGAGGTAGTCATAAATTAACCCTCATTGCAATGCATTAGTGAGGCTCCTATTTCATGTCTCATCCTAAGAGTAGGAAAGTCTAGGTGTATTCTTTTCCCTGTTGCCACATCTTTAGAAGACAAGTAGTTACAAGTCATGGGTTGAAGAACCTTCATACTTGTCATGCAAATAAAAATACTAATAAATGACTTGTAGGAAAATCATTAATTATGAGTACTAATGAAAATGTTACACATACTCTACTGAATGTAAATATGATAGCTATGTCCTAGGTTATATGCATAGTTAAATATATCCTATGATTGAACTATTGATGTGTGATCGATGTGATGTTGGACGGTATGATGTGGATACAAATGTGTGGGTATGATGTCGTATGGAAGGCATCTGGTGCCATGGAAATATGATTAATTACACATTAAAATGATTATATCTATGTTTATGTGTTGGCCAAGTGTTCACTTTTGTATGAATTTTGTCAATACTGTGTATCATGTTATATGTGCATGTGTCATTTTAAGCACATGTGAGACTGACTATTATTATAGTTTGCTTTTATTCCTACAAAATTTTTCTTCTAAAATCTTGTAAGGACACATATGAATTAGATGTTAAGTATCTAAACTCGTATTCATAAATGATCTTTAGATCAATATGATCCTTGACAAGTTAATGATTTTGACATAAAAGGGCACAAATGTCCAATCAAATAGGGACTTAGGTTGATACCCATGAACTAGGAATGATAGGGGAATGATGATAAATGATAATTCTAGGTGATAGAATCAATAGTGTCTAGCTGATGTAAATAAAAACTAAGTATAGCAATGAACTATGAGTAATGTAAAATAAAAGTTAAGGAAGAGAATTATGCTTCTAATAACTTAAAATGAAATATAAATGATAAACAAAAGGATTAATATGGGGTAAATGATTTTGATAGTCCCTTCCCACTGATTAATGTGCTTTAATGATAAAATTTAAAGTTCACCTTCCATTAAGGGCCAAAACTATAAAGGTTGATGAAAAAATGTGTGACAGATAAAACTACTAATGGGGAATAAATTTATTAGTAAAGTACAAGTTTTGATGATGAAATTTTATCTTTAAGAGATGTAGGTATAAGTAGGAAATTTGTAGACACCATTTGGAATTGATTCAATGTCCAAACAAGGTTATTTTAGAGAATGACATTGAAGCTAAAAGAAACTAACACTAGTGTTGATGATACAAACTGATACAGATGACGCGGTGTGACATGGTGACATAGAAGACATGACATGATGATGTAGATGATGCAACACTCACACCATATATTTGTCTATGCTGAAGATGTTAAAGGTGATTGAGGAGCATCTAGGCAACATAGGTGACACTAATGTAGGTTCTTTGGATATCTTGAAATTCAAAAAAGTGCTTTTTAACTTTCAAAAATATAATCTTAAATTGATGTTTTTAGCTAGTATTTATAGGCTAAGGGTTTCTTAATTTGACCTTAAAATTTAGTGTAGTTGACTAAAATTTATTTTTGGAAACTAGATGTTCAAGTGCACATTGATGATTGTTATAAAAATTTGCTTAAGGTAAGCTATGCAATGCTCATGGCATCTAGTTGATACTTTTAAAAATTTTCTTTCTCATGTTCCTTAAAGCTGATGTCAATTTGACTAAGGCAGGTGACACTGATATATAACTTGGATGACACTTAGAGATATTTTCTATCTCATGTCTCCCAAAGCTAATGGAAATTCGACCAAAGTTATGCTAACATGATGACACAATGCTTGTGTTGCATCACCTAGATAAGGTATGGTGAAAATTTCACAAAGGTATGTGACTTTGAAATGGTGATGCAATGCTTGGGTCTCATGTCTGTGTCACCTATTTGTACTTAGAAAAACTTTTTGTTTCATGTGTCATGACATTTTTTTGAAACTAGTCAAGTTTGATGCATGTCACCTTGGGATTGACATAGATTGATCATTGGAGATTCAAACATGAGTCTGGGACCTAGAGACAAGTTTGAGGTGGATGCTAAAAATTTAATTAACATAGGTAATGTGAATGTAGTGATGTAATTCTCACATTGTGTTGCCTAGGTGACACTTAGTTGAATTTTCATTTCTATTGGAAGTTGCCAAAACTAATGCTTATTTGTTGTATCATGACTTGGAACATTACCTTGGGGCCTATCCATGACTTCTAATGATGATTTTGAGACATTTTTATAACCTAAAAGAATGTAACAATGTCAAAGTTACACTAATCTTGGTCATTGGAAAGTCAAAAAATGGATAAACATACCTTCTCCTAACATATGCTATTGAGATACTAAAGGAGGATCAATTAAAAAGAGAATGCATGATGTTCAATGATGAAATTCCACAAGAAAGAGGAAGAAAATGGCAAATGAGAGAAAACCGATAAGACATCACTGATACACCAGTCATGAGGATAGTGCTATGTTGCAGATGGGAGGCATGGATAAATCCTACACACAAGATGGTTGAAAGGATGTCATTGATAATGCTTCACATCCTTTTCCACTCACTCTTAACACACCCTTACTAAAATAGAATAGAATCACTTAATCTTCATTGATGTATTGATGAGAGGAAGGAAATGGGATAGAATGGAAGTTAGAGGAAGAATAAAGAAACATAAGAGAGGAGACATGAAATATAGAGTTATGAAATTGAGAAAATAATATAGCTTCGAGAGAAATGAGGATTTTATCTATAAACGAAATTGAGATGCTATGCCACAGAAATAGAGCACAGATAAATCCAATACTCTAATGATGTAGATACTAATATATTAAAAAATAATTTTTTCCTTGTCTCTCTCAAACTCAAGACATTCTTACATGAAGTACAAATAGTAGTTCACTCATTGCTCTCTACATGAGGTCAATTGCTTGTAAATATCCTTAGCATAGCATTTTGATGCGAGGAAATATTAGTAGAATGGGGTAAGCAAATATTAGGAAAAGCAAATGAACTTGAATTAGAAAGATGTAGAATAATAATAGTAAAAAATATAGAGATAGAGGATGAAAATAAAGATAATATGGAAATCAAAAGAAATACAATAATACATAAGTAAAATACAAGGTAAGGATTAGAGAACACATTATAATTTTTATCTTTGTATTGCTACAATTGATAAGGATCCCACTAGTTTTAGACCAATGGGGTTGATAATCTAAATCATATTATGATTTAGTTATAAGATTCAAGGATGATGTTAAGTGGATTACCAAGAACACTCACATATATTTTTGTGTTCAAGAAACATAAAAAATAATATAATACGTATAATACATTTTGAAATCCATGTTACCATAGTGGATGATAAAGATAATATTTATAAATTTTATGTTTTATAATTTTTATGGATTTTATAATTATTAGAAATAAAAAAATAGTAAAGACACATTGAAATCCCTCTTAGGGATAGGTGTAATGATCATGTTATAATCCATTTTAGGGACAAGTGTAATACCACACATGAAATGTAGTAAAAATGGCTTTAATTCATAACCTTAATGACCCAACACCATGTTGTACAATTTTGACCTCCTTGGACAAGGATCAATCATTGCAACTTAAGAAAATAAGAAATATATATATATATATATATGGTTTTAATGCTTTATGAATGTTTTTGGTGTTTTAATGTTTAGGACATCAACTGTAGAACAAGAGAAAATTATAAGCTTTATTTACTATGCAAACACTAGACTCTACATTGATTAAATGGTTCTAAGCTACATAAGCATGGTAACACTTTGATAGAGTTTAGCCATACTTATGAAAGTGGCAACTCAAAACATACAAGATAGGGAAGAAAATCAGCTTACCTAATGGAGAAAGAGCTCTTCAAACAAAACTAGACAACAAAAGCTAAATGAAAAATATTAACATTAACTTGTTAAACAAAAGAGTTTATGTTAGGTATTTATAGTTTTCTCATGAAAACGAAAGGGATTCATCAATGCCTAGGTATTAATGGAGGCTCATTGATGCAACCTAAATAGATCTTGGACACATGAGAGGCAAAGTCAAGCAAACTAGGCCTACCAAGGGGATGCATTAGTGCCAAATCATACTTAGTACTTTGATTTTGGGTGTAAGCTAGAACCAATAGAAACATGTTGAAATAATTTTAGGATTCTTGGATGAAGCTAGCATCTTCCTAGAGAGATTGGAATTATGCATAGAGCCTTGGAGTTTAATCCAAGGGATAAGGATACATATTGGAAGACCATGGACCTCTATCGAACATACTAGAATATAAACATAGGATACATGAAATACTTTTTTGAATCTAGGACTTACAATTAACATACAAAATACCACTAGATGACTCATAATTTCTCCATGACTAAGTAAAGATAGTCTTATAGCATCAACACTTAAAACAAAAAATCTAGACTAGACACATGACATGATCAATGTAGGGGGTTATAATGAGACAAATATATAGACCATGAATATAATACAGTAGAATCCACCTCATTGAGAAGTGCCATGGGATGATGGCTAAGATAAGAAGACCCTTTATGTGCTTGCTTGGCATGGAAAGAAGGCTAAAGAGCTAAGTGTAGACATGTGGAATCTTTGAAGTTATGCCTCAAAGTTCAACACCCTTGGTCAAAGCTATTGATCCTACTTATACATTAGTCCATACTCCCATAGGATTCCTTAATTCCATTCTTCAACATTAGCTAAGAACTACTCATGACTCCTATTTACCTACTAGGACTTTCACTAGACTACATCCAAATCATTATAGGTATGTAATGTGTAACATCTTGCTCTTGGATGTTGTAAAAATATAATTGCTTAATTTATTTCATTCATCTTTATCTTAGAAAATATTCTATAAATATTATAAATACTTAATAAATAAATTAACTTGTAAATAAATAATTAATACTAAAGAATGAAACAAAAAAATGGAAATATTTTATTAATAAAAAAGAATACTATAACACCCTTTAGGTTATCTTCCTATGGCACTTAAGCCTTAGAGGCAATCTAGCACTGCCACCATGGTTAGTTTGTCCTATAAAAGGGGTGATTAGTCACTTTTTGTCCCACTTCACTAGCTCCCATTTGTAGCTCCCATTACTTGCCTCTCTTAGTTCCACAACTCCATGCCTAGCATGACCTCTAACCTTGGACTTAAATGGCATAGGTCAAACCCTTTCTCAAGGGATACATGAATAATTATAACCCCTCATAATGAGGTGACCCTTCATTTAAAGGTTAATTACATTGTTTATAATTGTTACCACCCTTAACAAGGGATGGGATGTTACAATCTAACCCCCTTAGGCATCTATCTCATCTTCAAGTACTTCCTCTATATCTAGTTGCTTAGTCCCTACTTCATTGTTATGCTCCTCAGCTTCAATTCCTTTATTTTTATCTTCATCATCTATACAAATAAAAGATCAAAAATTATAAAACATAATTTATTACATTCATAAAAAATGCAATTTATCATTCAATATCATGATGTTTAAAAAGTTGAGGATAAGAATGTAAAATAAACTCTCTGTTTTCCCAAGTATATTGATCACAATTTGACCATTGAACAAGTACTTCACTAATAGTTTTATTTTGTAATTTCTTGGTTCATTGGTCCTTAATAGTAATGGGTCTAATTTCAAAGATGGCATTGGATTGTAATGGCAAAGTATTCCAATCCAACACATATGGCACATCATGTTCATAAAATTTATTTAGCATGCTCACATGAAAAACTAGATGAATTTTAAAGGTTTTTAGAAGATTCAATTGATATGCTACTTCACCAATTCTTTTAGAGATTTCAAAAGGTCCATAAAATCTAGGTGCCAATTTAGTATATTTTCCCAATTTAAGAGAACTTCTGGTAGGTTTTACTTTTAGTAATACTTGAACACCTACTTGGAATTTTTTTAAGTTGATGTTGATATGCATATCCTTTATATTTATGTTGGGTAGCTTGCAAATTTTGTTTAACTCTTTTGATAATGTTTTCCATGATTTTCATTTCTTCTTTCTTCCATTCCATTCTTAGTATTGGATCTACCCAGGTTAATGGTGTATGAAAATTATGTCCATATACTAGTTCAAATGGTGTTCGATGCAGAGAACCTTAATAATTGTTATTATATGAAAATGTTGCCAGATATAAATAATTCTCCCATGTTTTTAGCCTACTCCCGACATAGCTTTGTAGGATATCTTCTAATATTCTATTCATATGTTTTGTTTGTCCATTAGTTTTAGGACAATAAGTTGTGCTAAATTTTAACTATATTCCAAGCTCTTTGAAGAAATTTCTCTAGAATTTGGATATGAACTTGGGATGTTTGTCTGAAGTGATAGATTTTGGACAACCATGCAATCGAATACTTCATGTACAAATTTTTGGGCTACTTCTTCTACTGTGTTTGTAGATTTCAAAGGTATAAAATGTTCCATCTTTGATAGATGATCAACTACTAAAAAAATTAAGTCATTTTAATTTTTGGTTATTGGCAATCCCACAATGAAATCCATGGTGATATCTTCCTATTTCCCAGTTGGGGCTTTGAGAGGTTGTAATTATCCAATAGGTTCACTCTATTCAGCTTTTATTCTTTAACATGTTGGACAATATTTAGTGTATGAGGACACATCATTCTTCATTTTAGGGTAAAAAATAGGATTTGTGAATTATCATAGAGGTCCTAATATAACATGGGTGTCCTGCATATGGTACTTTGTGTGCTTCACACAACAACCTTAGTCTCCAATTTCCTTCTGGTGTGCATACTCTTTGTCCTTTCATCAATAAACCATTAGAAGGAAGTTAATATTGAGTCTCATAGGAAATATTCATTAAAATATTTTTAAAATAAGGGTCTTCTTTTATTATTCCTTGATTTCTTCTTCCATAGCAGTCATTACCACACCTATCATTAAATTCCAAATTCAGCTAAAGGAATCAACTACCACATTTTTCTTAGTAGGAATATATTTGGTTTCAAAATCATATTCAGCCAATAATTCTATCAATCACCTTTGACGAGTATTCAAAATAGGTTTTCTTTGTAAATATTCTAAACTTTTATTCATGAATTATTCTAAACTTGTGCACTTAATGATAAAATTTTTATTTCTCTTGTTACCAAATTTCCAATTTGAATTTCTGTAAATAATTGAGTGCATTCTCTATTTAAACTATTAATTATGGATGCAAAAGATTTTTTTTTTGAAAAATTCCTATCTGTTGATGAGAATTTCAAAATTCCTATCATTTTTCAAAAAAAATCAATTTTTCCATTGACTGATGGATGATCCATTCCAGGGTCTACACGGTGGTGCAAGAGGTGGTGATGGACAACATAAGAGGTGGTGATGGATGGCATAGGAGGTTGTGATGAGTGGCATGGAAGGCAGTGATGGACAATGCAAAAGGCAGTGATGGGTGGTGTGGGAGTTAGTGATGCATGACCTAGGAGGCAGTGATGAATGGTGTGGGAGGTAGTGATGGGTAGCATGGGAGGTAGTGATGGCAACCACATCCATCCATCACATCATGGCTACCAGCATCACGTCATTACACTATGCTACGCTATGCCTGCTACCTACTATGCACTTTGTCCATCACTACCTCCCATGCTACCCATCACTACCTCCTATTTCATCCATCACTACCTCCCATACCATCCATCACTGACTCTCGTGCCATCATCATTTCCTCCTGCATTGCCCATCATTTTCTACCATGCCATCCCTCACTACCTTCTATGTTGTCCATCACTGATTCCCATGCCATCCATTAGTTATTGTGCTTAAAAAGGGAGGTAAATGGAGGGTGTGTATAGACTTTAGGCTACTAAACATGGCAATATTTAAACACCATTTTCCATTGTCATTCATTGACCAAGTCTTAGATATCATTGCAGGGAATTACTATTATAGTTTTATGGATGGTTATAGTGGGTATAATCAAATTCAAGTAGCACTAGAAGACCAAGCCAAGACTACATTCACAAGTTCTTGGGGGACATTTGCATATAGGTAGATGCCATTTAGCTTGTGCAATGCCCCAACAACCTTTCAATGTCTAGTTCTAAGTATATTTCAGTAGAAAATATGGAATGATATGGAGATCTTTATGGATGATTTATCCACCTACGGAGTGGAATTTGAACAAGCATTGGACTGATTAGAGTAAGTATTGAAATGATGTGTAGAAACTAACCTAAGGCTCAATTGGTAGAAAAGCCACTTAATGGTCAAAGAGGGCATTGTATTAGGGCATAAAATTTCACAAATAGGGATGGAGGTAGATCCTAACAAAATTAAAGTCATCCAACGAATCACTCATCAACCTGAAACTATAAAAGATGTCTGATCATTCCTTGGACATACTGGCGAATGTAGGTGCTTCATCAAGAACTTTTTGAAGACTACAAAACCAGTGTTAGAATTAATAAAAATGGATGTACCCTTTCAATGGACCAAGAAATGTGAGCTAGCTTTCCAAACCTTGAAGCATAAGCTCATAGAAATACCCATTCTACAAGGTCTTGAATGGTCCAGACCATTCCACACAATGACTAATGAATCCAAGTTTGCTTAAGGAGTCATACTGACATAACTAGATGACCAAAAATGACCCTATTACATGCACTATGCAAGTTGAAGTATTGCTGGTGCATCACTCAACTACACTACAACAAAAAAAGAGGTAATGATTGTCGTGTTTGCACTAGAAAAATTTAGGCACTATGTATTTAGCTATAAGATATTTGTACACATGGATCATAGTGTAATACAGTTCCTAATAAATAAACCAATGATGAACCATCACATAATATGATGGCTCATGATCTTAAAAGAGTTTGATCTTATGATGATCGATTGTAAAGGCACTAAGAATGTTGTTGCTCATCATTTATCTCGGTTACGATGGGTGAAGAAAGAGGAAAAATATCCAATTTTTGACTACTTCCCTAATGAACTCCTCTTTGTAGGTGTAACAAACAATTAATTAACCATAGATACAAATTGACATAGTAGCATTCTATCCTACCTTCTTACACAAGAAATACCAAAAGGGCTAGATGTTAGAAAGAAACAACAGTTTCTTCACTGAGCCAAATATTTCATGGAAATCGACAGATACCTTTATAAGGTATGTCCCAATGGCTTGGTTTGATGGTGTGTTCCTGATGTAGATCAATTGAGATTTCTCCAAGATTCTCATGAGGGCCCTTATGGGGGTCATTAAACTGGGAGATGAACATCTATTAAAATCTTGCTTGTAGGATATTATTGGCCTATGTTGTTTTGGGACACCCATCATTTTGTTCAATCTTGTGAGTGCCATCAATGTGATGGGGGAATGATTGCTAAAATGGAAGGTTCACAATAATGGATTCAACCCTTAGAACCCTTCGACATATGGGGAATTGATTTTATGGGGCCTATTACACCAATGTCCAATGAAAAAACATATATTATTATTGTCATTGACTATTTTACAAAGTGGGTAGAAGCAACCATTATTATGAAATGTACATCATCTACTACTGTACAATTTGTTCAATAACAAATCATAAATAAGTTTGGCATGTCTTGTGCACTTATTTCTGATAATGACACACTTTACAAGTGTGACTTTTTGGAAGTTGATGCAACACTTAGGAGTTGAGCATAAAATAACTACACCATATTATTCTCAAGAAAATTATCAAATCAAAGTCACCAATAGGGAAATTACAAAAATATTAACATGAACCATCAACAAATATAGGTGAGATTGGAGCACTAAACTAAATAATGCTGTTTAGGCATACCACTCCACATGGAAACTCCCTATAGGCTATTCTCCCTATGAGTTAGTGTATGGTAAACTTCCAATACTTCCTATCGAAATTGAGCTCTGTTCGCTATCTATAGCATGTGACCTCAACCTTGACTTAAGTTTAGCATAAAAAAAACAATTAATGAACCTTAACTTGCTAGATGAAAATCAATTAGCTGCCCTGTCATCCAACAAATTGCACAAGGCCTTCAACCACCAATTTCATGACTTGAAAATTAGAAAAGTTAAATACCAACTAGGAGATAAGGTTCATTATTGGAATCCCACACATGTTCCACAACGAACTAAATTTCAAATGCTGTGAGAAGGACCTTATATCATTCATGAAAATTTTCCTTCAGGAGCCATGATGATCTATAAACCTAGAAGCCTAGATAAGAAATTATTGGTCAACATTCAACAAACCAAACCCTTCCATGCACCCAAAATGGCCAGTACTAACACTACCTCTATTAATGAACAACACTGGCCATTATTTTGGATCTCCTCCTTCCAACTTATTCATGAGGGAGATGGCCACCAATGGTAATCATTCTAAGCCCTTAATTTCCTTTGTATTTTTTGTTTTACACATTTTTATTTTACACATTCTTCATATTTACTTGTTTTTTGTTTTACCCCATCATTAACATTTTTGTTATTTCTTTCTCTATTAATTTTTTTTGAATTACTCTCACTCATCATAGAGTAAGTGCTCATGATGGTGGATTGTACTATAATGATGTTGATTACTAATGTTTGATTTACCTTTGACTTTTAATGTTGATGGTAAGATATGGATCTTTTTTGATAAAATAGGCAATGAATCCATGTCATCCATTCATCCATACAACTCTATGGTCTCCCTTTGTTTTGGAAATGTACTATCCCTTTTTCTAAAAAAAATTATTAATGAATTGGTGGCATGGTATTCTTCAAATGAAGGAAAGAGTCAAATGGATTGAAAAGGATGTGACTTCAAGGGGATTCAATGCATTTGTGTTGGCTATTATCTTGGGTACTTAGATGTTTTTCATAGGTTTTCTGCCATTCCACTATTAGCCGATATTAGGAAGTTGAATAAATCAAATAAGTCTTTGTATGTTGTGGTTCCCACTTAAAAATAAATTGGTGGGAATTCAAAGCATACCCCTTAGACACAATAATAGAACATGGGCTACAAGCACATGTTATGGAACTAGAAAGACATGTTACCCATGCCTAAAGGTTCCCTCTAACTAAGGCCCTTTCTCGGTTCTTGCTTCTCTATCTTTCTCTTATTGGAATGGTGGTTTCTTTGTAGAAGCATTCTCGTTTCTTTAGGAGGATTGGTTGGTCACGTGTGTTGATGCAAGGTCACTGGATGTGGCTATTTTTGATTTGGATTCAAGCTGAATTTTATTAAGTCACCTTAATCACATACTGCACAAGGGACTTTACACAACCTTGATTTTGGTATTCCATTCCATTCTCTTCTCTTTCCATGTTTCTTCCCATATTTCACCTCATTGTCAATTTTATGATTAGTCTATATCTTGGTTGATGTATTGTTATTATTTGGTAAACTCTTGTGGGTAAGTTCTTAACCATTGTCTCCATATGTCATTCCTAGAGCCTACGGACTCTTTGGTTTGTGGGTTTGTCAGGGCATAGAGGGCATGGGCCTACTTTGGGGAGGATCCAGTAGCATTCCTTTTTGGTGGACTTATTAAGCTCTTTCCCTTAAACATTTATTCCAATAAACTATTTCTTGTTTCACCCCATCCATAACATCCATCTTTGTTTTTTATTTTATTGGCTTCACCGTTGATTATGTCTCTCATCTTTCTTGTTCTTTCATTTTCCACCCTATTGCTATTGGAGGTTCACTCTTAGTTGTGGGGGCTTGTCACAAATTTTTCTACTTCATTACTTATCTCACACCTACACCTTGGGTAGTTATTAGTTACAAACCTCTAACCCAGTAACCACCATATCCACAACCTAGCCAAGGTGCTTCATATTGAGATAAGGTATCAATTACATTATATCTTATCTATCCTCACTAATTTGTGACTATGTTGTATGTGTAGATGGTGCTCACATGAACAATGGACTAGGATAGGAGAGAGATCTTAAGATGGACTAGAGTAAAAAGCATTTACACAAGGAACAAGCCTAATCATGGGGCCATGGATGAACAACGATGTGCACATTTTTGACCTCTGTAGAAATGTGTCTAATTTTCTTATCTCTCTTTCTCTTCAAGCTATTAAATGAGGGTTTGGATGTCATCTATGTACAATGTTCACCACAATGGTTATGAACACCAATGTTCTAATATGTTCATCAATCCATTCATCGGGCACTTTGGGTCTATCATTCCATGTCACTATTAGTTGTCATTCAATTAATAATCCCACACCTTCCCAATATTTTGTAAGAAACTCAAGGATAATTTTTCATTCAATCATGGGGATATGATGAGTCCCGATATCGGTTTCTCGATATTGGACTCATCATACTAGGCCCTTCATATTGGAGCCATGATATTGGGCCCTCAATATCGAATACGCAATATCGGAGTGGCTGAAGTGATATTGAGCATGCGATGTTAGAACCTGTCTCATCACCTCTAAATAAGAGACAAGGGAACTTGATTTTGTAGTTAGTTTATTAGTCCCTTAGTTGAACAACATCTTTGGAAGATCAACAAGGTTCTAGGGATAGTGACATTGTAAATGTCCAAAAGGGTTTTTCCTTGGTGATGCAAACTTCATTCTGGAACTACAACGCCCCATCCCATCTTGCCCAAGAGGCATGGATAGGTGATGGAAGATCAAAAGTATCCTCCCTCAGTTATGCGTAGGATCACATATGTTGAATCATAGATGTTGACTTGTGAACCTAGTTTTAGGTCTTGGTAGACTACTGACTATGCTAGTTTAAGGTCCCAGTAGACTATGATCCCAATTTAAGGTCTGGGCAGATAATTCTACACTAGTTTAAGGTCTTAGTAGATTGTTGTGCTAGTTTAACATCATACCAAATGGTGGATGGCTAGTTTACAGTTATAGAAAAACATGCTATGGGTGCCAATTTAATATCATTTCCCAAGGAAATTCTATTCTATTTTAACAACATTGTGGATAATCTATGCCAGTTTAATGTCATGGTGGATGAGATGTGCTAGTTTATCATTGTAGCAGACATTTTGTGCCAGTTTAATATCATAGAGGACATTTTAATTACCTTGCTTTATTATTTATATGATACTACATGTTAGGTGTAATACAAATTCAGGTAGAAGTGGTCTACAGTATTAGTGAACTTGTTGCTATCTAAATCAACAAACTTGAAGGCTTCATTTTCATATTCCTTAGTGACCAAAAAAGGCCCTTCCTAGTTTTCTAAGAACTTGTTTGTGGGCTCGTGAATGGCCTTGAGGGCAAGATCCCCTTTCTTGATTGGGTGTTGTGTAGACTATGATGATGCTTTTGCCATTGTTTGTCTTGATATCACTTTATGCAATTAAGCATTTGGATGCGCTCTTCCTCCATAGAGTTAAGATCAATGATTCTTGACTCATTGTTTTGAGCCTCATCTATGAAGTTTGAGATGATCATGCAAGGCAATGGGACCTGTAATTTAAGAGGAAAAACCAATTTAGATCCATACACAAGACTATATAGTGTTTTACCTATTATAGTTCTGCATGTTGTGCGGTAGGTCCAAAGTGTGTAGATTAGTTACTCATGCCATCATCACTTACTATTGCTAAGTATTGTCTTCAGAAGTTTGATGATGACCTTATTTCTAGCCTCTACTTGGTAGTTTTCCTTAGGGTAGTATGGTGATGAAAAAGAATGTTTGATGCTGAAGTTTCCACATTACTAAATTATGGCCTATTATCAAATCGGGTCACTATGTTGTCTAGGGAGACCAAATCAGGTCACTATGTTGTCTAGGTTGAATTTGCAAACCTGTTGAGATGTGGTCTTCCTAAGGGGAATAGCTTCTACCCACTTCATGAAATACTCAATTGTTGTAATAATTAAACTATGTCTTGTGGAAGAATTACTTGTTATAGGCCCTATGATATCTAATCCCCAACGTTGAAATGGCCACATGATTTGTGTAGTATGCAACTCAATTGGTGACACATGCATGAGATTCCCATGGCACTAACATACATCACATGTCCTAACCTTGGAGACACAATCATGCTCCATATAAGGTCAGTAGTAACCTAGATGTCTCATTTTTGCCACCATTACCTTGGGAGCTATATGCCCTCCACATAGTCCCTCATGGACTTGATCAATGATTCTTTGTGCTTCACTACCACAAACACAAGTTAACAGTATCTTGTCATAAGATCTATGAAATAAAGCACTATCACCTATGATGATGTATTTCCATGATCATTTTTGCACTACGTATTTATGGGTAGATGTTACATTTTGTGGAGGCTCACCATGTTGAACATATGCTTTGATGTCATCATACCATTCTTGACCATGTGCTACACTTGTAAACATGATACTTGTTGTGTGAATGATAGGGTCAGTGCAGTCCACTATTGGAGTGGGTAAAGTAGGAAACATATTTGGTTATACACTTAAAGCTAAAGTAGCCAATGAGTTAGCTATAGTTTTCTTGTTGTAGGGAATGTCTTGAACATCTAAGGCTACAAATTGTTTTGGTAAGCATTTCAGCAAATCATAGTAAGGCTATAAGTATTGTACTTTATAGGTGTAAACCTTTATGACTTGGTTAATGACCAGCTATGAATCACCTTGGATTGCTATATTTTGAATACCTAACTCCTGAGCTACTAGAATGCCCCTAAGGAGACCCTTGTATTCTACTACATTATTTGTACAAAGAAACACAAAGTGGTATACAAAAGGTCAAATCTCTCTAGAGGGAAATGTGATAATGGAAGTGGTGCTACCACCTTGCATGGTTGAAGCACTATCAAAGTGTAAAATGGCCTCAAATTCTACAGGTACTTGGCTTATATTACTAACATGCTGATCTAGGAATTTAGGATCTATTGTTGCTTGGTCATCTGTAGGTGGAGCTGTGAGTTGCAAGGCTATTGCTTAATCCTTTATGGATGACTACACTATGTAGTGTAGGTCAAATTCTGCGATTATTACTTTCCATCTGGCTATTCTACTACTTTCATATATGTTGGTTGTAATGGCCCTAAGTATGTTACTCTTGCAAATGATGTTGACCTAACCACAAAATATGTAGTGTCTCCATTTTTTGAGGGCAAAAACTAAGTCAAGATAGTTTTTTTCCATATCATTGTATTTCACCTCATGAGGTATTAGTGCATGACTTAGGTAGTAAATAAGAATTTCAGGACCATTGTCTCTCTTTTGACAGAGCAATCTAGCAATGGATATATCTAAAGTTACAAGGTAAGTGTAGAAAGGATTATCTCTTTGTGGAAGATAGATGCTTACAAGATGAACATGCTTCTTTTTTAGGTTGTCAAATGCTTCTTAGCATTGGTTTGTCCACTCAAAGTTGACTCTCTTTTTGAGTAGGTGTTGCATTGAGTGCAACTTATTAACCAACCTCATGATACACCTTTGTATGAATTGTACTCTTCCTTGCAATCCATGTGGCTCTTTAAGGTTTGCAGGTGGTGGTAAGTTGATAATAGCCTTGACTTTATCTTTGTCTATGTGTTTTCCTATTTTTGATACTACAAATCCTAACATGCATCTATTTTTAACATGGAAGACAATTTTTGGGATTGAGGTGAAGGTCATGCCTGCAGCAACATTTAAGAAAAAGGTTCAAGTCATTTTCTTGATCAGGAACTTTCTTGAACTTGACTGCTATATCATTCATGTAGTCATTTAACCATTCTAGAAGATAGTCACTAAAGATGTAGGTCTTCGCACATTAGTATGTTGCTCCACCATTTTTTACTCAATAGGGCATCATTGTATAACAAAACATTCCCCAAGGGGTCATGAAAGTAATAGTAATTTGGTGTTCTAGGTTTATGCAAATTTGGTTGTACCCTAAGAATCCATCCATGAAGGATAACAAGGTAAGACTAGTCATAGTATCAACAAGTTGGTCAATACTCAGTAGTGGGAAATCATCCTTGATGGTTGCAATGTTTAAGTTCCAAAATTTTATGTAGATGCGTATACCCCAAATTTTCTTAGTGGAAACTATGATTTTTGAGACCCAATCTGCATAGTCAACTACTCAAATGAACCTAGCTTGGTAAAGTTTAGTGATTTCATCATGGTTGGCCAATGCAATTTCTGGCTTGATTTTAGGAAATTTTTGTTTGAATGGTTTAACATGTGGATCTAAGATAATTTTATGTTGGATTATATGTGAGTCTAGGCTTGACATATCTTCATAAGGCCACCCGAATACATTGACATTTTCATTAAGAACTCTAGAGATACTCTATTGGATTTGAGCCTTTAATAAAGAGCTAAGCTTCATTATTCTTGTTTCACCTTTACATGTTATTATGGGGATTTCTATGAGTGGATCCTCAGTTACATCACCTACTTCTAGGTCTAGGACTTGAACTAGATGTTTCGGCCAATCTAGTGATGTTTTTAAGGATGCTATGTTGGGGTCAAAAGGAGGCAATTTGAGGTCCAAAAGCTCTATGTTCATGCATCTCATGAGTTTGCCATGAGGTCTAGTCAAGATTAAAGGTGAATGAAGATCCCCATGTGTACTCATTTTCCCAAATGATCCTAGAAAATAACTAGAAAAATGTCAAGTGGTACCTATCTAATAAAGAAAAATGAAGTAAAACGCATAAAATTGCAAGTAACTATGCATGAAATAGTGCTATAAAAACTGCCTATATAGTATCTCAAAATTTCCAATTTAAGGTCTTAATGGACCATGCTATGCATAAAGTGTAAAGCTAAGCAAAATTTGAAAGGCTTGAAGCAGTGCCCACTATGGCGCTAAGCTAAATGTTCATTGGATACGTAGAAAAAATGTAAAAAACTTTAAAATGTAAGAAGCTAGAAAGAAAGAAATTATTTCTAACTCTAGGTGTTACGCTGCATGGGACATAGGATGTTCTATGTTATGCATGGGATACAAAATGTTCCACATTACACACGAGACACATATGTTACATGTGGGACATGGGACATCTTGGAAAGGTGACATGGCATATAACCCTGGAGGGTATAAATAAGGGTTTACCCATGGTAAACATGCCATTTTCACCATCAGAGCTAACAGTCCAAAGTGTAGCATGGTCTAGAACATAGATTAGTAGCTACAGAGTGTGACAGCTGACAAACTAGAGCTTGATAGTGAGGCAATGACATGTAGAAGGAAGCATAGATACCTTGGCCTAGCCAATATGGATGTAGGAGAGAACACACTACAACATCTTCCTAGGGCACACATTGAGAAGAATTAGGAGGCATTGTTTGCCAGGTAGGTCATCATGTTGCTTTCATCATTTTTTTTTTGCACATTTAGGCCTTGGGGTTTTGGGGGCAACTTGCCTCGAGTGAGGACTACCATTGCTACCATGGCTAATAGGCCATGACTATTGTGGCTGCTACTATTCCCATTGTGGCTGGGAATGACTTAGGGATTTTAAATCACCTATTTTGGATTGCATCAATAGGTAAGGATTTTTTCACAAACTTATGAAAGTTGGGTGGAGTAGGGTGAGGCAAGGGTTTTGTTGCATCCCATGCAGTAGTACAGAATGGGGGTTTCATGCATCCTATTTAGCATAGCACATGGGACAGGGTTTTGGCACTTTGCATTCTATGCCATGTAACAAGGATTTCTTCTATGTCCCACATGGCAGATTGAGGCAAAGGTTTCATGGCTATCTTGCATCAATTTTCAAGCCCTATAGCATCCATGATAGAGTAACTAGAAAGCTAAAAAAATTTTGCATTCTATTGCTACATTCCTTGTTAGTATGACTAAGACTTTATACATTTTTTCAAATTTTTCCTAGTTATGTACAGTTGCTATGCTACATGGGATTCCCAAAAATGTCACACTCCATGGGAGCATAACAAACATTATGGACAAAATTCCATTCAATTTCTTGTCCTATAGTTGTCATGATTGATTGGAGCATGATGAATACTTAGAAAAATTTTTGTTTCAAACTTGTCACACTCTATGGGAGCATGATCGACACTTCAAAAATTTTACTAAAAAATTGTCACACTGTATGGGAGCGTGACCAACACTTTGAAAAATTTTCACTTCAAAACTGTCACACCCTACGAGAGTGTGATTAACACTTAGAAAAAATTTTCAATTTTTTTTTCCTTTTTGATGTGTTGTTTTTCAGCTGCTTTTGTTGTTTTTATTACCCCTTTTTCAATACTAACATTTTCATTGTGACAATGTAGGGTTATGCTAAAGTTGGTCTTCATTGTGGTTGAGCTTGTAGGGATCTTATGCTATATAAGCACCCCCATGTCCAATGTTCCTGTGCCACATGCATGAGTAGGAGACTAGGTAGTCTGATTTTGAGAGGATGCATAGGAATTCTTGGAATTCCTACTTCATCACTTCAGCATTATGATGTGGTCACACTTGTCTACTGAAGCAACATGTGTCCTAGTTAAGACATTATTTCCTGGGATAAACTGAGTCATTTTGAAATTCATGATAGATGGACCTACTGAGGGAAAAGGGGTAGGGGGATTGATTTAGTGCTCGAAAGGCCTAAGACCCTTATCTTGGATTTGGGAAATGCTAGAATTTAGATGCTACCATAAATACAACACTTTGTTTATTTCTCGCCATGTTAGCATAGCCTTCCAAAACCCACCTGAAACCATCTATTGTGCTAGAGGATAAGCCTTATTGGGATTATGGGAATTTTATTTTATTTTCTTTGTATGACCTAAAATGCTTATTATCATTTTATCTATTTCCAAATTTATTTTTGATAAGTATGTCCTCCATGATAGGGAAGGGGAGTTTGCCTTAATGTAGACAACACTACGAGAGTTCTCATCTACTGAGAACATACGTGTTGGTATCATAGAGAAACTGGGGGTAGATATGAAAAATTATCCAACCAAGTACTCTAAATCATACATGAAATGTTGAGATCTCAGGTGGTTAGATGGTGGGTGGACATCTGATCAGATAGCCTCCATGGAAGAAGTGTCAATCCAAGTACCATCATTCCCCACACCATTTGTGCCAGGTGAGTTATATTATTTATTTATTTTCATGAATTTTTGATTTTTTCTTTTCTAGTATATGGCTTATTCTATTTTTTTTTATTGTAGAAGTAGCCAAATCCAAGGAGGCCAGAGTGATCATCTCAAGGTGCACTGAGGCTAACCTTCTTTTTAAATATGGTGAGGTTGACAATTCATAGTGTTGGTTATGCCATAAGGCTCGAGGAATGATTGATCAAAATGTTCAAGAGGCTAGGCTTATGGACCTCTTTCTAGGCATGCACCCAAGCATCCCATCAGTAGAAATGGTTGTCCTTATTGACTCTTTTATGGAAAGCACTGACCACTTTCACACTCAAGTTCCCAACGTGCGGGTAGTCTTTGAGATCATTGATGATCTCTTTGCAAACCTCTTTAGTGTCCCTTTTGATGGTTTACCCATGGGTGAGAAAAATAGCAAGGATCTAAACCATCTAGGGGACATTGAACAATAGCTAGGCACTGATAAAGATCGCAAGGGCATTTACATGGAAAAAGTTAAATTGAAGGTTGCCCAAGACATCTATCCCATCTTTCGAGCTTGCAATTTCCTAAGCTACTTTCCGAAGGAAAGGTTCTTGGGGTAGAGTAAGCTTGGATCATGAGGGATGTGATGGAGGAGGGAACTTAATAGAACTAGGCCAGATAGCTTGTGAATGACTTACGAGCTGAGATGATCACACTATGCAACAAACTTGAGGCATGCTCTCATGTTCATTTTTCCTTGCCTGTTTGTGCAGGTTCGTAGAATTTTTTGTAGTTTGTGAAAATGGGATATGGGTGGTGCAAGATTACACCCAAATATCCAAGCCATGGATTCACCATGTATTTTGCACAACTATATCACAAGACCCTTCAAAGGCTATTGGTGAATCTTTTTCAATGGCCACCAAAGACTAGGTAGGCCTATCCTACTACATGTGTGATAGTCTTGGCAAGGCTCCTTATATCCACATGGATAACACAGTGAGGGGGGCAGGTCTTATTATTGAGATAGTGAAGTCAAAATTACAAATCAAAAAGCCTCATCCTATAAAGATACCCCCATGTGAAATCAAAGAAAGGGGTAAGAGGTTATGCATAAGAGTCCGCAATGTGCAATCTGAGTTTGATGGTAAGTATGCCTCAGTTAGTATAGTTGTTGCTTATTTCTTCTACTAGTTTTGTAAATATATCTGGTAAATAGGTGCTTTGACCCTATCTCATGCATCATAGATGAGGAGAAGGCCTTTGCCACCAAAGAAGAGGCCCCTACCATTGAGGAGGAGGTCCCTAGTGTAGAAGAGGAGGCCCTTGCTATAGAAGGGGAGGCCCCTACTAAAGAGGAGCTTTTTGTAGAAAGATTCCCACAACCTAAGGGACATACGACAACTAGAGATGTTGTTGCACTCCTAAAGCATCTTGAAGAAGAGGGGCTGCATTTTGAGGATAGTGAGTTTGATGGTCTGTAGATGGGTGATCCTCTTGCTCTCACCCAAGGTTTGCTAGGTAGACGCTTTGCATTTCCATTTATATTATGCTCTTTCTTTTCCTCTTTTCTCTCATTCTCTTCTTTTTTTATTTTTTCCTTTTTGTTCCCATCATTTTTCTGGTTATTTAGTGATGCTAACCTAGCTTATCCTATAGTGGGTAATGCTTCTACCCAAGGTCTTGAATCATCATCCACCTTCCACCTATGTCCATGGGTGGAAACCCTAGACAAGTTTGCTTTTATGGAGGAGATAGTGGATGATATGATCAATTGTCTAAAGAAAATAGAGCCTGAGATAGGTATATACTTGGGTTATTGAATTTTTATTATTATTTCATTTTCAGTTTTGTCTCATAAGCAAAATTTCATCTCTTTGATGTAATAGCCTCGTGATTTAAATGGGACCCAAGGAGGCTAGTTGAAGTTGAAGTTGTGCCTAAGCTCCCTCCTAAGATATTAAAGGTGCCTTGTTATGTGTATGATGACGTAAGAAAATGCACACTACACTCAACACAATCATTGTGGGAGTGTAGGTGCATAAATGAGGATCTTTGGAAGGAAGTTCAAAAACTCAAGAAAGTGAAAGGAAGCCAGGCACCTCGATTGGAGGACTTACAATCATGGTATGACTTTTTGATGGCCCACGATAAGCTAGACAGTAGCTAGCACACTGCCATGATTGATTATGCCCAATATTGATCATCCATGAAGGGAAAGAATTAAGCTACACATGAGGTAATCAAGGAACACCTACAAATGGATCTCCTAGCCCAAAAGAACCAAGATTAGAAAGGTTACAATGCCAAGGTGTATGGATGGGGGAAAGTGCAAAAGAATCACAAGCATCAGTACAAAATAAAACATGCTACCTGCCACCAAAAATATAAAGATGAATCTATAGAGCACTGAGGTCATGAATTATTCCTTGATGTAATTGGTGCTACCCAAGATTATAATAGATTTGTGAAGCACCTGGTGGTCAGTGAGTCCCCAAAGAGGAAAATTACCATGCCTTCTAGGGAAACCACATTTGCTACATTTTTTCTGTGGCCACCCATATGGATAGTTGTGGAGAAAGGAAAGATCTTAATAGGTGTTGATTTAGGAGAGGAGGACTAGGAGAATATGAAAGAGGAGGAAATCCTCTAATGCTTAGAGTTTGGCCTCAACAGGATGTCACCAGACATGGATGCAGGCCCATCTCAGGTTGATTAAGATTACTTTATTACAATTTATTTCATGATAGCTTCAAATGCTATCCTACTTATTGATTGGTTTATTATTTTGTCTTTGGTTTGTATAGGAGAAAAATGAGGATGTAGGACCTAGTAGAGTGATGGATGAGAATAGAGGGGAAGAGCCACAGTTTATATATATTGATGTTTCAAAATATTTGAAATGTAAACTCATTGTTGGGGAATTTTGTAACTTTGCAAGTGGACGGAATCTTGAGCCATATATTTCATTTACAATTTAATTAAAAAGCACAATACTTATTTTATGTTGATATAATTAGGCCCTTTGTGGGCCCTAAGGGATAGTTTAAGGCCATTCTGAGCCATGGCTAGTTTAAGGCCATTTCGAGCCATGCTATAGTTTTAGGCCATTCTAGGCCATGGGTAGCTCTAAGAGACTAGAGTGATAGTTAAGATGTTGTGCAATAGTTTAAGGTTATTCTAGACTAGAGTGATAGTTAAGAAAAGCATAACTAACACAGAAAGCAAACATAATGTAAAATTGAAACTATACAAACAAACAAAAATACTAAAGATAAAATAACTAAAGAAGTTGAAACACCATAAAAATTTCAACAACACTTCCAGAAAACTTCAGAGCCTTTGAAGCAGCTTCGAATAGCCCACCGTGGAGTAAGCAAGGTCCCCATGGGGCCCATAGGCAACTACACCAACTTTTGGTATCCAGAATCACAAATTCTGAGCTCAAGATGCCTAGTTCAAGCTGAGTACACTTTGGTCACGTTGGCTTACGCTGCATAGCGTAAGGATTAGCATCACCAACTTTTGGAGCCCTAAAATTGAGTTAAAATAGGCTGAAATTGAGCATAAGGACCCCCCATGACCTTCACCAAGGCCCCTAGTAGCTCCCAACCTCTAGAAAATCAAAATTTGGGCCTTAAATGAAGTATTTTTAGTTGATTACGCTGGAGCTACATTTTCTTATGTTGCACAGCGTAAGGATCAGCGTCACCAGCTTTTAGAGCCCCGAAATAGGGCCAAAATGACATCCAAATTAGCCCAAATTTGGCACACATAACCCGCATGACCCATGTCATGTAGATCCAGTATAAAAATAGGTCTCACAAGTCAAAAATGGGTTCAAAATGCACTATTTTCTGTTCATACGCTATTAGTCACACTGGCATGCTTCCAGCAGTGTAAACCCAGTGTAAACACTTTCATATGCTGGATGCTAAACACTGGACATTGGACGCCAGACGTTGATGCTAGAATAGGCTACACAGACATTAGATCCAGATCCACACACATTGGAGGCTTTGGTAGCACAAAACTACAGATCTGAAGGCCAGACACCCAGATCCACTCTTGTACATTAACATTTGTTGCATTTTGACATTTTTTTTAGTGTTTCATGTTCTTACGCTAGGCATTACACATGCCCGTGTAAGAGATCTTGGATGCTACACTATACATTGTAAGAATTTCTATGCATTCCAGTCAAAAAAGTCACATGCATCACTTGATCCACATTTCCCACGCCCGACAGCCATGGATCTTCACACAGATCCACATCCCACGCATCAAAACCTTAAAAATACCCTAATTTTCCACTAGATCGAGGCTAGAAAAATTTGATCATAGAGCATCCTATACACTTTGTATGTTGAACATTCCAGGAAACATTTCATACGCTAGGAATTAGACTTGGTTAAGCTGAGCAAGGGCAATCTTGGTTATGCTGGAGAACTTGCAACTAGAAACTTGTATTCCTGAGCATCCATTCACACCTTTCACATCAGGGCTAAAAATACACCTTGCAATCATTCTGCAACTACGTTTCACTTCTTTATAATTTTCAATCAATACAAATAGTTACATTTCTATGAATCATATTTACAATTTACATTATTTTTTGTTTACGTTGTTTACACCTTGTTTTCACTTGTCCACGTTTACGTTTGCATTTTTTTACATTTGTTTATGATAATCTGGCACACTGCCATTACGTATGCTAGGGGAAGTCCTTGTTTCATCTGTGTGTAGACCATCCAAGTTACTCTACCATCATTTTTTGCAGCTTACCTTCACGCAAAGGCAGGGTCCACTATATCTCTCCAGAGATCTTTAGGCATTCGGTTTTATTCCAACCTTACACTGACAATTTCAGATAGTACAGGAGTAAATTAGGGACATGCCCTAATTGCATAAATATTTCTTAACCCAATGTGTGTTAGGTGATGTGTATAGCTTGGCAGATTTGAGGTGATACTCTTTTAGGCTATCATCTACCATTGAAAATGGTAATTCTCCCCATGGAGTTTCTTCATGTAGATTGTTAGTTTTGCTTGGTTCACTTGCTAAACAACATTGGGTTTTGTTGCAAATAGGTGATGCATCTTCAGAGACTTCTATCTCTAACCCATGTTTAGTGTCTATATTGTTGATGGCCTAGTGGGCTATGTCAACACCAACGATCACTACTTCTTTCCCTGCATAGGGTAGGTGGATCTCTTGGTGGATTGGTGAAGAGAAAATCCTTAACTAGGGTAACCAAGATCCTTCTAAGATTTGATTAAATGCAAGCATTTCCTCTACAATGATGAATTCTGCATTAGTGGGGAATCGATCCCCTAGTACGAAATCAATGGTGATTGTTCCCTTGACTATGACACATTCCCCATTAAATGAATTTAAACAAGAAGTTGTTGTGGGCTTGATTTGGTCCACCAGGCCTGCCTTGTCAATAACAAAGAATAGGATTACATTGGTTGCGGCCCCATCATCAACATGCATCCTATGAATCTTGTACTGACCTACATGAATTGTTATGAACATAGGGGCAGTGGTTACTTGACCCCTTTTGGGATTGGCTTTAATGGCTTCATCATGAAAAGTTAAGAGGGTTGATCATTTCCTTGGCTATAGGTAGAACATTATAGCATGAATGGATTTATCTTCTACTAGCATATCTTCCTGAACAAGAATGGATGCCAACATGCAGATTAGAGCCTCATGATGGATAGAAGAAGTCATTATTAAATCGTATAGGCTCAAAGTTTTATTTTTCTGTTTTAAAGCTTGTCTAACCTATGTAAGTGCATTTAGAAAATCTTGTCCATTGTTTGGTTGTTTGGTGGTTTTTATTTCTTCCACATGTCCTAAGAGACAAATTTCTCTAGGAGGTGAGGATTTGGGCTTTGATTGGGCAGTAAGCTTCTAGGCTTTGGTAGTTTCTTGTTGTGAGTGCATTTCCATATTATCTTTAGATGGTGGAGCCATGGGAATTGCTAACAAGGGGGTCAGCTTTGGGGGACCTAATTCAGTGCATTCTCCAACCATCTTGTTAGCTAGATGCTCATGACATTTCCTTGGGTGGGAATGCTACAATGAAGTGGGGGGTTTGTATGTTTTGGCACTCTTACGAAAAATGGTGTTTGGGTTGTTGTTGCGATAGGCTATGGGGCCCTAACCATGAAAAGTGTAAAGGGGGCCTATGGTGATACCTTAATGACAAAAGGGGCCTATGAACTAGTTGACATTGATGCTTTAGCACCACTAGAGGATGCACAAACCACAAATGGTTCCTATCTTGCATCTATGTTGTCATCAACATTAATAGCATTAATGGTATATCTTTTACTACTAGCATTCAATTGGTCCTTATAAATGTTCATAGATTAGTTCTCCATTTGGATAGGATTGCTTTCATGAAGGATAAACTTGCCTTGATCAATCATGCACTGAATATCATCTTTTAACACTAGATAGTAATCTATGTCATAACCTTGCAACTGATGATAGTTGCAAAATTGGTCCAACCTAAAATTTTTAGCCACTGCAAGGTCATTGGGCATAGCCATAGATGGGTCTTGGAGAATCTCACAATAACTCTCATGACGTTTGCAGGCATCTCCTAACATTTGCTTATCTTGAATCCATTCAGCACTCAGTAGTTTATCCAAAAGCTCTAATGGAATAATTAGCAGAGGGGTATATTTTAAGCAATCCTTATGCTCAAAGTTTGGCCTTGCTGGAGCTTGCCCCATGACCATTGATGATGTAGGTTGGCTGGTTCCTGTGTTGCTAGAGCTTGACATTTTGTTGGTAGTGGTCAAGGCCTTAAGCACCCTAGCTGTCTATTTGTTGTTAGTGGACCTGGCTTTATTAGCCACATCTTCCACAGTGGTTGTCTTGGGTTTCCCCTTTTCTTTATCTTTCCTTTCATTTTCATTCTTATAGGATATGTAGGCTAGGTCCTTGCTAGCCTCTGTCTCATCTTGTATGCTCTTTGTTTGAGCAAAGGCTTGGCTAGGGGAGGGTGAGGCTAAATAATATAGCTTGGATTTAATGAAATCATTTATTACACCATTAAAAATGTCTAGTAGGTGGGCTTTAGTGATTGGCTCATGAATCTCATTTAAGGTAGCACTACAACATTGTATGAATCTCTACATGGGTTCTAGCACTTCTTGCTTAACATTCATGAGCTGATCTAGTGTGACCTCTAGCTTCAATTTTTACTTGAAGTGGGTTACGAATAGCCTTAACAACTTCTCAAGATTTTAAATGGAAGTGTGAGGAAGTGCATGACACCAGTCTAAGGCCTTACCAGTCATAGATATGGTGAAGACATGGATGACCACATGTGGTCACGGTTGTAGTAACAAGGAATCTGATCGAAAAGTAACTAGGTGGGAATTTTGGTTACCTACTCCATTGTATTTTGTAAATTGGGGAAGTTGGATTTTAGGGGCAACATGAGCATAGGGACAATGAGGCTAATAGGATCATCCTAATAGAATTATATTACATGGACCATTTCAGAGCTAGCATCTTTAAGCTGTTTAACCTCATCAGTGAGGGTTTGGATGAGCTGAAATGTTTGGTCTAGGCTTGAGGATGTTGAAGAAGGTTGCATTAGTTATAATACTGGTAGTGTCATTGGAAAAAATACCATGGGTGGTGTTGTCAGTGCAGCTACCATTCCCATTGGGGGTGCTATTGGAGTGGCTCCCATTGGTGGTGCCACCGATGTGGTTACCAACCCCACTAGGGGTGCTATTGACACAACTTCGATTGGTAGTGCCGACAGAGTCGCTACCAACCCCAATGGAGGTGCTATCATTGAAGTGGCCCAAAACCCCATAGGTGGTTGTACCATATGTCACACTTGATATATTTGTAGTTTTGAATATGGTAGAATCTAGGATAACTGCATGGTAGGGAAAGATGCTACTAGCCACCATGCAGTTGAGGTTGGAAGTATTGTTGGTGGTGGAACAAACATAGAAGGGAAAATAGGAATAGGGCTCATTTGTGAGTGTGATGTAGGAATCATATGCACATATGTCAACGTGGGTGTTATAGACACTGGTTGTGAAAATTGAATAGACTTTGAAGGAACAATATAGGGAAAGAAGGTTGAAGGCCCCACATGTTGTTGTGTTGATAGCATCTAGTGGCTACCTATCACTAGTGAAGGTTTGGGCTATAACAATGTCATAGCCATTGCAAAGGAGAATGAAACATAGAGGTAGACTGTGAGGCTAAGGCATAGAGTAGGCCACCACCTTTGGAATGGGATTCAAACTCCTCTTGTCCATCTTGGAGGAGCTCATCATAGTGGGATGTTTTGTCTCATTCTTCCAACCCACTCATTTGCATATGTTGGTCCAAGATCCATTAGTAAGTGGTATAACTGCATCAAGGGTGGGAAGGAACTCCCTTCAATTTCAATGAATAATTTCAAAGCTACGCTTTTCATCTATTTCCTGGCAATTCAAAAATAGGCTTACTTGAACCTTCATACACAAAAAGTTGTATCATTCCTCATCAAGAATTGTGTGCTCAGTGGATTGGTGTCATAGTCTAAGAGACTACCATTGTAAACATACTAGGATTAGTGGTTGCTTGACTTCCACCATATGTTGCAAGGGATGACTTATCTCCAAGATCGAGGTGGAAGCTGAGGTGCTAGATGGGTTTATTTTTGCTATATCAAAAAGGATGTGAAAAGAAGAAAAACTTGTGAGAAATGTTTAAATGTAGTAAATTTTGAGTCAAAATGATTAAGTAGGTAAGATGTGAAGAAGACAAGCCAAAAATGGCTAAGTCTGAAAATGCTGAAAAAATGGTAATATGTGCTATTACACTTGTTACACTTTGTGCGACTATCATGCTAATAGGGTTGTAACACTTGATAAAACACTTAAAGCTAGATGTAGTAAATAGTTTTGGACTTTCTATCCTATGAGATTCTAGAGGAACCATTAATGGGGACCAATATGCACCAACCAAAACATGGAGAACTCCTACGTTGGCCTATGATCTAGCTACTTCCATGGCAGGTTCACAAGGGTGTTACATCTATGCTAGCTTGCTACAAGTGATGGGGGTATAGAAAGCATGTGGGAATACCCATGGCACATAGAAGGAATAGGAGGCCCTTCTTCTACTACCAAAAACTATAGCGTCCAAAAATGTTTGTGGCTAGAACACCAAGTGATCATTGGGTGCACAGCCTATCCCTGAGTTTTTTGAAGGGTCATGCTAGAAAAAAATGGGGTGCCTTGAATGGTCTAGTTGATTAGACAAGAACTTACATGGTTTACAACGACTATTGCAAACAAATTTTTTAGAGCATCACATGGGAGATCTAGGACATGCAGAGATGGGACATACACAACAACATGAGTGCACCACCCCAAGTTTGGGGAATGCAGCCCTTTATTAAATGAGGTATCAAACAAGACAACAAGGTAGTTTGGTTGCAAACGTGATGATGACAAGAGCTGGGGAAGTTGGTTCTACTAGGTTGGCCATCATCCCACTGTGCAGGTATGAGGTCATGGTGCTTAATAAGGTGTCATGCTTAGGTGCTCAAGTGCAGAGGTGAGAAAGGTGCTAGGACTACTGTAATGCTAGGATTTGCTAATCATCAACCTTTTTCCAAAGCTAACTACAAAATCCAACCATTAAAATGCTAATTACTAGGGTATTTATAGAGCTAGGGTTTATGGGAGATGTGGATTGGGTGCCATGTGCCTTGGGTCACATGTAGCATGAGTGTGAGCAAGTCACACAAACATGCTATGCTTAAAGTATCAAGCTTTGTAGAACAAGAATGAGAACTGAGCCTCTGCCAAACTGTGACCATATTGCCTAAACTATATGTGCCAAAGTCTAAGGAGCTACATGTACCTACAAACAATGACAAAATAAATGTAGATAAGAGCCTATGCTCTAGGACTATGTCTTCCCTCTCTTCCGGGTAGGGTCAAGTGTAGGGTTGATGATGATCTTTGGGAACTTTTAGGAGGTATTTCAAGGCATTTTTCAAGTGTTACGCTATCTACACTACCCAGGGTGATAGAGCATAGCATGAACACTTAGAAAATTTTGGCATTTTGACATGCTACGCTATCTATGCTACATAGCATAGTAGAGCATAGCACCCATTTTCCAATGAATTTTGTCAAGATTTAAAATGTTTTCTCATAGCATGATAATCACACTTTGGCATGCAGCAAGGCAATTAACTTTAGTAGCTAAAAATGACATCTCCCATGTCAAAATGGCTTGACAACTTTTTGTTCAATAGAAAATTTTTTACCTCTGAACCTTTGTTACATTGTCTACACTGTGTAGCATAGTATAGCATAATACCAAATTTTGGATGAATTTTGACAAAACTTGCAATGTTTTTGTATGGCATGCTGATCACACTCTAAGGATGAAGCAGGACAGATAGACTCAGAAGTCAAAAAATTGCTAAATGCACCTTCTATGTCTAGTCCAACACTTTGAAAAATTTGAGCCCTAAAACTTCTGCTATGTTGTCTACAGTGTGTAGTGTAGCATAGTGTAATAGGTCCAAAGATAGAAAATTTGCTAATCAATTTCTTCCATATTGAGCATTTTTAACAACTCCTAGCCTGGAACATGGATGGACTGGCAACCGGGACATGTGCCAAGTTGGGCAAGTTGAAGAATGTAGCAGGCTTGATGACTTGGAAAATAAAAATTTTCCAAACTATTTGGTCCATCCTTAGTGGCCTTTGAGCACTTATAACTTTTCATTTATGTAAACTAGCCTTGGAGACATGTGCTACATTGGCTATGCTAGGGAGCATAGTAGACAAATATAGAAATATTTTGCAAACATCAGGACTTCCAGGGTGCTACGCTTTCTACACTACACAGCATGACACCAGACTTAGAAAATTTTATTCCAAGTTTTCACACTTAGAAAAATTTTCTATTGAGTTATGAGAGAAAAAAATTAGTGGTGTTTCACCAGGTACTGGTTAGCCATTTGTGGCAAAAATGAGGCCACCTAGGAGGTGATTGAGCAATGGCTACAAATGGACCTACTAGCTAGAAAGAACTAGGACTGGAAGGATTACAATGCCAAAGTGTACCAATGGGATCAAACTCAAAAGAATCACAAACATCACTACAAGCAAGAATATGAGGCATACCTTAAAAGGTACAAAGATGAGTCCATGGAGCACCATTTCCACAACATGTTTCTCAATGTAATTGGCACAACATGGAATTATGAACTATTTGCTAGTAACATAGTGGGGAGGGAAACCCTAGAAAGACACATTACTGTGCCTTTGGGAAAGGTCTCTTTTACTAGGCTTCATTAGGGCTGTCCTCATAGATATCTATGGAGAAAGAAAAGACCCTTGTGGGTATTGACCTCAGTGAGGAGGATTGAACATAGCTATCAAAGTCAAAAATCCTTCACTGCTTAGAGGTAGAACTAAATAGGATGCTCCCAAATATGGATGCATGTCCTTCTTAGGTTGGTCTTGTTTGAATTATTTTTATTTTGTGATAATGTTGCATGTCACTTATTTTTTAGCTAATTTATTATTTTATTTTGCCTAAATCAGGCTTTAGGCAATGGTGCAGGCCCCACTGGAGCAGTAGAGGAAGAAGAAGAAGAAGAACCCCTACCCCCACCAAACACTACTAGATAAGTAGCCTAAAATGTAGTTCCACTATTGGGTAGTTTTGCATTTTTGATAATTTTTTTGTTTTGGATGTATACTTGAACTATTTATTTTGTTGATGATTTAATAGAAATGTGATGATTATTCATATATCCCTTTGTTGTATTTTATGTAATGTTGTAAGAATTTTAACTTTTGATTGATTGATGCAATTAGGCCCCTTGTGGACCCCATGTTAGTTTAAGGCCATTGCAAAAGGGCCATTGCTAGTTTAGGGCCATTTAGGGTGATCACTAGTTCGAGTTCATTTGAGGCCATTGCTAGTTTTAGACCATTTTGGACCATGGAATTAAAAGGAAGTAGGTTGCCAATTTTAGGCCTTAGTGGGCCACATGATAGTTTAACATCTTTTTAGGCCATAGCATAAGAAGGAAGAAAGTTTCTAGATTTAGACCTTAGCAGGCCTTTTTATTATTATTATTTATTGTTATTTATTATTATATTATTTTATTTTTCGAAAAGAAAACGGGCTAACTAAAACTGCATAAATTAAAGAAATGAAATAACTAATGCAAGATGTAAGTAACTATGCAAATGTAAGTATATAAGCAAAAAACAAAAGTCAAGCAAGACATGCGAACGAACTAAGGGGAAACATGCAAATGGACTAAGGGGACACCTTAGTCATGTAAGTGTTTCCTAACCTAATGTGGGTTGAGAGGTGTGTAAGGTTTGGGAAGGCACGAGGCAATACTCACCTAGACCTTTGTTAGTTGCATAAAAGGGCAATTATGCCTAGAGAGCTTCGTTACTTATTTTTTTTGGCTACCCAAATGGATCAGTCGGACAAGGTTGTGTAGTGACCAAAAACATCACTGGCTGGAACATTGAGAGGTTACCGAGTGAAATAGTTTGACCCCAGATCTGTGCGAGGACTGTGCTAGAGAAAATGGAAGCAGGGCATCCTGAATAGTCTGGCTAATCAAACAGGGACTTAATTAGTGTAACTTAACCTTATGTGAATGTTGTTTTGAATGTGAAATATACAAGGTAAAATTGATGATCAATAAATGTGGGAATGAAGAAAATAATGTGAAACAACAATAAAAATAAAGAGATAATAGAATAAACTCAGCTAAGAAAATGCACCACCTCTAGGTTGAGGGTTCGATTATTTGCCTTGTTTGAGAGATGTATAACAAGTTAGACAATGCTGGAGGTGAATAGAGAATTTAAGAGTAACTAGAATGCTCAAGGGAAAATGCCAATTTTATCTTCTGGGAGCCAACTTAATGACCAACTGCAGCAAGAAGAAAACTCTATTTGCTAAGGAGTTAATCAAGGAGCTAACTAGTCAATGCAAAATTCCAACAAGCTAACTACTCTTCTCAATGTAAAATGCCAACTCTTTGGATGAAAAATGTCAACCAAAAAAGTCAACTCGACAAGCCAACATTTTGAGCATTGTTTGCTAGGGTATTTATAGGGCCAGGAGTAGGAGAAATATGTGGTTTAGGTGCCATGTGTCTTGGACCCCACAATATGCAAACATGACTATACCTTATAAGTGTGTTGTGCTAATCACAAACTTTGCTACACTGTAACCATGTTGCCAAAACTACACATGCTAGAATCTAGTGTGCTAACAATGCAAGCAGAAATGGAGTCTCCACCATAGGACTATGTCTTCCCTATTCTTATGAATAGGATCAAGCATAGAGAAAAATTTTTGGGGATGGACTAAGGGGTATGCCAAATTGGAACAAAGTGACCAATCACGGTGAGCTTAGTTATTTCCAACAAGCTGTAGAGCTAGCTGATGATGTCCTAATGCCTTTGTCAACTTTGCATTAATTACGCTATCTAGCACAATAACGTAGCATAGCTTCTTTCTACATTGTGCTACACTATGTAGTGTAGCATATTGATGTATCATAGCTACTTGCTATGCTATGCTACACTATGTAGCATATTAAAGCGTAGCCATCGATTTGAACAAGAAACTTGCGTTGGAGTCAATAGCATTTCCTGGAAGCCTTGGTGCATGCCAGGTTAACCTTTGGAGCATTTGATTGATTTGGCTCTTTGCTACGCTATGCTACACTATGTAGCATAGCAGCCAATGTAACATGCATTTCTATCAAGATTGTAGGGTTTCATGAGAAAGCTTTGCTCGTGGTTCAAGAGCTAACTAAGACAATGTAATTTTGGAAGCCACAATGTTGTTAGATGTAATCCTTTTGCCAAAAAGGCTTGGTATAGGAGTATTTGCATATTTTTCCCTTACTATGCTATATAGTGTAGCATAGCATAGCACCCCTTGTTGGCCAAATTATGACTTTGCCTTCCATGAACATCTTGCCAAAACTTGTATTTTGTGAAGGCTTTTTATGCTACACAGTGTAGCATAGCATAACAAAATTCTCTACTAGAAAACTTACTGAATTGCTTTGATTATCCCAGACACCTTTGACAAATCCTAGCATAGTTTCTGGTTAGATTGTTAGCCGAGTGAATTGTCCAGGTGGGTAGGTTGGAGAGTCCATCGAACCTATCAGCTCTAGAGATAGAAAACTTTCCAGACTAGATAGTCTAATCTCAGTGCCTACATTTTCCTGCCAAATGGTCATGATGCTACACTTGCGGAAGTCCTTGCCCAAATTCCAAGACCTTGGTGAAGCAAGAGGATCTCGAAATTTTATGGTGTTTCACTGACCCCTCTTTGTCAATGGTTTGAGGATAGGTCTGAGAGACATCGACAAAGAATATGAAACACCACAAAGGACAAGATGCTAACATCGCTCTTCAGTAATTTTCTAGATGTCACTTATCTATGCTTAAGAGTACCAGGATAATCATGTAGGGAAAGGGGAAAGGGTGGATCTATGAGGACAATGTTGGGAAGGGAAAGATGTAGGAGTGTGGTCCCTTGTCAGAGTGCTTATGTTGGAGTCAATATGCATGGGCATCTTTCTTTTGTAGGCTTCTAACCTCTCAACGGAATGCTTAGAGATGGTCATTGCAAAATAGCTGATGTGCCATTTGTTTTGGGCATCTTTTTTGAGCCTTTTCTCTTTTACACTTTTCTTTTGTTGTTTTTCCATGTTCATTTACAAACAACCTTGTTGCAGGATAGGTGTTTCCTCCCCAAGATGAGTTGCATTACATCCGCATGGGGCTTTAACCTATCTACAGATGCTTCCCATGAGGCGAGTTGTGTTACACACATCATGGACTTTGCAGTTGAGCATATGGGAGGGCTTTTTAGTCATTGGGAAAATTCATTAAAAGAGATGTGAGGAGGAGAATTGCAGGTGTAAGAAATGAGGTAAAGGAGGTTAAGGAGGAGGACAGGATGTGCACTCCCAATTATCCAAGCTAGTCAGGATGACCACTTTGGAATGATGTAGTGTCCTGCCACCTTGGCTAAACGCACCTCTGACCGACACCTCTTCGGCACGTACACTACAAACACAATAGAGAGCTAACAGGAAGAAATAACCATGAAGTAAAATGAAGGTAAAGGTCTTGCTTGCTTTGGATTCTACTAGAGCAATGTACGTTGTTGCTGAGGCATGCAACGTCCAAACTAGAAAAGCTAGTAGTGGTTCTGGTAGCATCAAGGTGGAGGGGTTGGCATCGAGGAGGCTAGGAGTTGTGGTGATGCAAGTGCTTGGGATTTCCCACCCAAGGTAAACATTATGTAGTTCAGCTGTAAGGTTGAAACACCACAAAATTTCGAGCTTGGTATTTCCCCAGCAAGAAGCAGGTCCCTGGGACCCACAAACAACCACGGCTACATTTGGTGTCACACATTGTAACTTTGGGAATCAAAAGGCTTAATTTTCGCTAAGTGTGCAGTACCAGCGTATACGCCCAGTGTATATGCCCAACATCAATAGCGTATACACCCAGCATATACACTTAGCGTAGACATCCGACTTACATGCCCGATGTAAACACCCCACCTGTACGCTCGGCACCATGGATGCATATGCCCGATGATGGAGTCTCAATGATAGAATGAAGAAAACACCGAAGAGCAAGAATTGAAGCAAGTTGGAAACCATCAGCGTACATGCCCGGCGTATATGACGAGTCATTGTCGGCGTGTACGCCCAGCGTCTATAGCATCTCCACCCAAGTTCACACACGCCTAGCACATCCAACGTATATGCCCAGCGTGTACGCTGGCCTGATGTAGTGTATACGCCCCACGTATACGCCCAGCAGATGTAATATGTTGTATATTTGTAAGTTGTATGCACCCGGTCAACATGCCATGTGTCCCCCAACCCAACTCTAGCATAACAACCAGTATAAAAACCCCACTTTTCGACTTCCCCAAGATGGTTGGCAAACATCCTAGAGCATACCAACGACATTTACGCTATGCACCAGAGCTAAAACCCTCTTACGCTTGAAAGCCCTGTACGCCGTGCACATAGTCTCTATGCTCCGCCTACCGTGCGAACCCGCCAAGTCGTCCCTGCATCCACCGGGGCTTTTCGTCCACCTTGTGTTCATCACAACTGCGTTAGACCAGTGCACTATACTTTGACTCTATAATAACATTGTTTATAGTTTACGCTAATTTCTTGCATGTGTTTTGTTTACACTCTTTTACATTTACACCCTGTTCATATCTGTTACGCCGTTTACGCTCTCGTTTACGCCCGTTTACGCCATTTACGCATAACCCAGCGTATAGCACTTTGGCATATGTGCGGGTAAATCCTTGTCTAATCTGCATGTAGACCATCCAAGGTACTCTACCCTCGTGCATTCCAGCTCACCCTCAAGCGAAGGTAGGGTCTTTTGTGCACGTCGTGTGATCCCACAGTCTCTGTTTCCTTCAAGCCGGTGACCGACGATTTCAGGTGGTACAGAAATTGGTGCTAGAAGGAGGGCCTCCTAAAAACCTCACTCGCAAACTTCTCAGCATCTACGCTGTTGAGTGTATATGCCGCCAACCACATGCCATTTCCTACTAAAACCTCAGCCCCGTCTGAAAACCTTGCCTGCATGCTCCCTAGCGTCTACGCTCATCAGCGTTTTCGTTGCCTTGTTTCAAACTCTGCAAGTCTTTTAGTGTATACGCTACCAACGTCACATGGACTGCCACAGAAACCCCAGCATCTACGTAGCCTAGACTGAAAAATCATCCTGCAAACTATCCACCGTCTACGTTATTCAGTATTTATGCTGTCCCTATTAAAACTTAGCCATAAAACTGCATTCTCTACGCCGTCTTGTTTTATGCCTAAGCCTGTTTTACGTTGTGCCCATTCTTTACGTTGTACTCTATTTTACGCTTTGCTTGTTATACGCTAAGCCTTATTTTACGCTGAACTCTACTTTACGTTGCACTCTGTCTTACACTGAACTCTATTTTACACTACATCCCCAAGCTATATACGCTACATTCCTTACGCTGTATACGCTATCTACACTGACACCATACGTTGAACGTTGAAGCGTATACGCTGTACTTTGTCACTTTAGTTTACACTGTACCAAGTACACTAATTTTTCTCCTCTACCCTATGTCATACCCTTAATGATTCATCATGAATCCCGTTAACACCACTGCTGCAACAGCTCAAGTAACCGACGTCGTGGACACCATGGCTTTCCAATAGCCTGTCACGCAACACCTAGGAGTACAACCCACCGTGGGGTCCCGTCGGTCCCTAAGGTTGCAAGGGAGAGACCCGACCACTAACATCATAACCCAGGATCAGTATAATTTTATATGTATTAAGATACAAGCTGGCCTGGCTGTAGATTGAGCTGAATTGGAGGTAAAGAGGCAATTTGAACTCTTTTACAGAGGGGGACGCAAGTTCATCCCCTCACCATATGATGTCATCCCTGTTCCGGAGCAGTATTCGGAGCTCGTCAGACAACTCCTCCTGCAAAGGAGACACTCCTTGGATCAGCCTGCACTAGAGTCCCAACTAGAGGAAGAGGACGAATTTGCCGTTCAATCTGAACAAGTGTATTCTTACCATACTCTGAGCCCGCAAGCACATGTTAACCCCATTTTTCATCCTGGTATAGGAGAGATCATGCCCCTTCAACCCCTCAGAATAAATCACACACAAATTCCTCCATCGCACACATCCTCATTTGCTCATGTGCCACCTCCAATTGATCCGCAATTCAGCATGCTCCCTCTCGCCATCATCCCCGATATAGCAGCCAGCCCATCTTCACAAGCACTGCCCCCTCACGATAGCGTGGGGGTGACACTCCCACCCCGAATGATAGGGATGTCACACGTGATACTGGCATCCACATCCGCTCACTATATCCCGCACATTCAAATGCATACAACCCCTTCTACCATCGTAAACCAACAGGGGGTCCCTCTACAAAACGTAGCTGGACAATGGGTAACGATGGACACTCAACCATAGCAACATCAACCTCCTCACTATAACATACCACCCCATATGGTTCAACCAACCAACATTCCCCCAGTACAGCTGCCACCACAGCAACCATAGCCTTTCCCCTATCACGTGCCACAAATACAACCCCCAGCCGCACAACTTTCGACCTTTCAACCCACCATCCAACAGTCTAACCTGTATAATATAGCACAACCTCAACCTGCCATGTTACCGAGTGCCCAAGATTGGGTAGACGCCAAACAACTGATGCAAAAATTAACTGACGAGGTGAAACACCTCAAAACAGCCACCGACGGGGAGTTGAAGGTAATGGATTTCTACCACGATGATCCATTCAGCTCGTCTGTCCCACCCTTAACCTTGCCCAAAGGCGTATCCTCACCAACACTAACCAAGTATAACGGGGAGATGGACCCTAATTCACATCTCATAATGTTTAGGTTAGAATGTGCGCTGCTCTAGGCATGGCCCAATTCCATTCTCCAAGTGTTCCCCATGTCCCTCGCAGGAAGGGCACTTGACTGGTATCGGGCCCTGGCAAGGAATTCCATCTTCTCCTTGGAAGACTTATTACACCAGTTCATGACTCGATTCAAGTACAACTTGAAACCCAAGGCCACCCTAGACAGCCTCATATAGGTCAAGCAAGGACTGCTTGAACCTGTGCAGAAATTTATCCAGAGGTGGAGCACTGCCCTCAACGAGTTGCATCAGCCGATATCCCAAACATACTTGCTCACAATTTTCAAGGGAGCTATTAACAATTTCTTTAAGTCCAAGCTGTATTACCTTAATGCGTGTAATCTTAACCAGGCTTTTGTAAAAATTAAGAATATAGAGGAAGCAGCCCAAAACAGCCACAACCCTGCATTCTTAGCCTTCAAGAACCAACACACTAAAAAAGATAAAGAGAAGGCTAAGACAACCATAGCAGCAATAGCAGGTGTGCAAAAAACAAACATGACACACCAAAATAAACCACCTGCAACCCCTACTAACTACAATAAACCAATTCCCACAGCTATGCTAGAATCATCATCAGCGCAAAAGCCAACAACGAACCGTATGTGAAACTTCAAGAGGAAAGAACCCTCTTAATATACGCCTCTGGCAATGAAGCCCTCCCAGCTCTTCGATCAACTCCTGAAGGTTGGGATAATGAAACATAAATAGTTGTCCCCTGTGGCCATCCAGAGACATGACCGGTTCTGCCAACTCGTTCAGAACCCAAGTTTAGCAACGTTGGATGAGCCTCATGTACCCAAAGGCTTCAAAATGGATTTCTTTTGTGACTACCATCAATGAAACGGGCACGATACGGATTACTGTTTCACCTTGAAATAGGATATTCAGCAGATGATTGATGAAGGCCAAATCACTTTTGATGAGGCCAACCTGGTCCAACCGCAGAATCAAGCTATGGGGGTGTACAAAGACCCCCTGAATGCCAAAGAGGCACCATACATCATTAATACAATATACCTTGATGATGATTCTGAAGCATCCAACATTAACATTGTCTATCCCCAATTTAAGCAGGAAACTCCTAATAGGCCGTTCATAGTTCAGATTCCCCCTATTGTGTCCACGCCCATACCTAACACCATGACATGGGACAAACCGTATGTAGTGCGTGTCCCTCCCGTTATCCCCTCATAGTCCTTTCATAGTCCAGGTACCACCCGTGGTTGCAACAGTGGAGGTCCAACCTCCACCAAAATCAACTTCGTATGTCGTTAGGATACCCAAAACTCCTAATGATTACCAAACCTCCATCTCACGAGCGCCAGGCCAACCCAGCCCCTACGTCATTAGGGTCCCTGGCTAGCCTTCTAACCAGTGACATCCAACAGCACAACCGCAACCCCGCCCAGCTCCATATGTGGTGCGAATCCCAGGGCATCCCGAGGCTCCAAGACTAGCCCCACCTCCACGCCACACACAAGAACGCCTAGCAGACAGGCGTACACGGGAATGTGTGGAGAAGGAACACCAACGGCTAGCTCTGGGGCCACCTAAGCCCATTCCACTTAACTCTGTTCCTATTGAAACACCATAAAAAATCACGAGTCGACCTTAGGCAAAGATTCGCAATTCAGGCAAGGGCACATCTCAGCATTCTAGAGAGGGGAATAAGACAAAGCAACACCAAGAGGCGCGTAGCATCAAGTCTGCAACTTCTTGAGTAGATTCCTAATCTTTCTATGTGTTTGCTATTTACGCTATATCACACGACATAGCGTAATGACGCTCAGCGTGATGGTGTTTCGACATAGTCCGGCATTAGAAGGATAGTTGCTTCAGCATGGGGAGAAGCTTGAGCAACGTGATATGCGATTTCCTGTGTATTTTGCTAAGTCTTTCGTTCAAAGACAGGTTTATGCTCTGTTACGCATGGCAGCGTAATAAGCTCCAGAACAGTCAAAAGCAAAGTCTAAGAAAACGTGAATGCTCAATCATACACTCATCACACAACAGAGCGTATCGCAGCATATTACATCGCCAAACTAGACATTTCTTACACTTCACTACGCGCGGCTGCGTAAGAGAGCATAAAACGGATTTTATTCTATTATTCCCATATTACGTTACGCTCATACACGCAACACAGCGTGAATGAGCGTAATGTAACCCAAGATAGTTGGAACATGCCCAACGCGCGTCTCTTCTTCACACGCACAATACGCGAACGAGCGTATTGTGCGTAATCAGGAAATTTGACGCAAAATTGGTCAAGTCAACAGTGCCCGAAACACGTGGGACACACGTCATCAGAGTTGCACATTTTCCATGGAGTGTCATAGCCTATAAATACCTCAATTGACAGAGATACAAGGGTTGGAAAATCAGAGAAGCAGAGGCATTTTTCTGAGCACCAGAGCACTTATCACTTTTGGAGCAAAGATATAGAGAGCAGCGCCTTGACAATTGTTGACAGTATCACCTTACAGCGGAAACAGAGCACAGTTCGCTTTGAGCACCAGTGATAGGAGTAATCGTTCTACTGGGAAGACTCTATCAGTCAGAAGAAATTGATCGGTAGACATCAAAGCTTGGCCTTCCTTGCATCTCGGCTTTAGCCCACGAGGTAGATCTGACTTCTGTTTGGACCATCTTGCTTGTTGTTTTTTGCTTGCTTCACATCCAGTAATCAGGGATTCCCCAGTGTAATTTCTCATATAAAATATACATTTTTGAAGTCAAACCGCAGATCTTGAAACTACGTGCTTCTCTTATGTCAGCCTCCATTTATCGTGTTTAGCGTTATCATCGTTGCAATCCATCTACATCATTTCCCCCTCGTTTTAAGATTCCTTGAATCAGATCATTTTCATGGAATATTCATCAGTTTACTGATTAGTAAGTCCCTGTCTGATTGACCAGACCGTTCAGGGCACCGCGGATTCGTTTCTCCCAGCATAGCCCTCGCGTGGATCCGTGGCTAAAACTGTGTACACCAGATTTGGTCGGTATTTTCCAGCTGCCGACGTTTTTCGTTGTTACAGTTTTCTGGTGCTAGAAGGAGGGCCTTCAAGCTCCGATCCGAATATTTCGGGTAACCCTGGTAGTGATCCATACCCTAAACCATAGGCGTAATACCTCTAGGGAAGTCTACGGTCAATCGCGTGGTATAGATCAGTCGCAAGGATGATTTCTTTGAATTCCTTCAGGGTAGAAAGCTTTTTTTTCTTTGTGCTTTTGTTGCCAGCCATCTCTCAGATCCGATTACCAGTTACCGTTAACTTCATTGATCAATGGATTCCTTGTACACAACCACAGCTGCCATGGTCCCAACTGATCTGGGTGTCGCACCTATCAATCCTATGGCGGTCGCAGGACCAGCTCTTGGCGCAGCAGGACTTCAGGGACCATTACGTTGTTCATTGAGGCTCTAGGGAAAAGAACCTATTTTCATGGTTATAACCCCTGAAGAATACAACTTCATATGTGTTAAGATCCAGGCGAGGCTGGCTCTCAGCCGAGCTGAACTCGAAGCGAAACGAAACTTTGAGGTGCTCCACCAAGGGGGCTATGATTTTAAGCCAACAACTTATGACATAATTCCCTTGACTGAACACAAACATGAAATTATCACACAGTTGGTCCTGGCCAAAGGCCAAACCTCACAAGCTGTGGTGGAACCCCAGCATGGGGAGGAGGAAGAGGACGAATTTGCGGCCCATTCGGAGCATTCGTTCCATACTCTGGAACCTTCGTTCCATACTCTGAGCTCCCAAACATATATAAATAACTTGTTTCATTTCAATGGAGAAGCCGCACCTCTTAACCCAGCCATGACCGCGCAGATGTATTTCCCTGCCATGCCGCAGGCCAATGCACAGCCGTCTGGGTTGCAAGCACAAATACCACACAATAACACAGGGGTGGTTCCATCACCACGGGTACTTAGCATTCCAGTGGTGGTCTCGGCGACCACCGCGCCCCATTTCATCCCTCAGATACAATCCCATAACGTTTCTGTAATGCACCCAGCCCAGACCTTGTCGCTTCTGTATCCGCCAACTCAACAGACCGTCACAGCTATCCAGCCACAAACGTACATTCAAAAGCCTGCCGCAGGACAGTGGGCCAACCCGGCAGCGTAACATACTTAGTCTGTGATGTATGGCGTGCAGCCCCCGGTTGCACCTGTAGCACAAATTGTACAGAGGATCCCACAGTATACCCATCCCTATCTTGTGCAGTAGGCGGCGGCTAACCCCTCTGCGCAAGCCAGCGGGTGGTGGTCTTCGCAGGCTCCCTTGCCTGCGGGAATCCCTGCTCCACCAGCGGCTAGCCAACCACTTCCTACCTTCCTATTTCCTAGGGCTGCCCACCCAGTCCAACCTCCTATGCCTGCTGCACAGGCACCTCGGCCAACAGGTCTGGACCAAGCCTTCCAGCTTATCCATATGCTTACCGAGGAGGTTCGACGCCTCAAGACCGCTGGGTCTGATACCATTCAGATCATGGACTTCTACCAGGATGATCCGATCAATCTAGCGGTCCCTATACTGTCGTTGCCACTAGGAATGTCCCTCCCTCATTTTACCAAGTATAATGGAGAGGGGGATCCCAACACCCATCTAGCCACCTTTAGGTCTGAATCTTTGTTGTTACAATAGTGGCCGCACACCTTAATCCGAGTGTTCGCGATGTCTTTAACAGGGAAGACTTTAGACTGGTATAGAGCTCTCCCACACTCTTCCATTTCAAACTTGGAAGAGCTGTTGACTCAATTTGTGACCTGCTTCAAAAACAACCTGAAATTGGAAGTCATGTTGGAGCAGCTTATGGGGGTGAAGCAAGACCTGCTCGAGCCAGTCCAAAAGTTTATACAGCATTGGAATGCTACCTTGAATGAGATCCATGACCCGATCGCGGACTTTCATCTACTGGCTATATTCAAAGGAGCAATCAATGAATTTATTAAGTCTAAGGTGTATTATCTTTCCCCTGGCAATATACATCAGGCCTTCGCCCAGGTCCGAAGCATCTAAGATGCTGCGGAGGCCAGTAAAGACCCGACATATGTCGCCTACAGAAACGCACACAACAAAGCCAAAGACAAGGGTAAGGCGACAATGACAGTAGCCGCGCTGACTGAAAGCGCAAAGACCAAGAACAGGAAGGCACCCATAATAGCACCCGAGGCCACGACTGGTGCCGGCACCAGCCAAGCCACAACTACCTCTGAAGGCTCCCCTTAGCCAAAGCCAAACTTTGAGGGTAAAGATCGTTCAAAATATGCGGCTTTACCTATGAAACATTTTGAACTGCTGAAACAACTGTTAGCCGTAGGGCACATTCAACCCAAGAAGGTGTCCGAGGAAGCTCTGAAGCGTCACAGATGTCACTGTGAACTACTGAAGGACCCTTCTTTAGCCCTACCTAACGAACCTGCAGTCCCGAGATCTTTCAGGCTAGATCGTTTCTGTGACTACCACCAGATGTGTGGTCATGACACGGATTACTGCTGGGTGTTAAAGGATGACATTCAACGCATGATCGATGAAAGTCATCTAAGATTAGACAGTAGTAACCCAACGCATCCAGAAAACCAAACGCTGCATGTGTATAAGGACCTGTTGAACGCAAACAACGATCCTTATACAATCACTGTGGTAAGTACGGACGATGAGCAGAAAGGTCCGCCAAAATGACCCTTTGTTTTGCACGTGCCCGCCAGCTCATCAAGGGGGCCAACTACTTCATCGGCAGCCAGTGGGGGCTCACGGCCACCTTTCATCATACAGGCACCTTCCCAGGTATGTCCTCAGTCACGCGCCAGCACTCAAGCTGCGGCTTCGTCCGCGCCCATGCCTAGAGCGCCCTTTATTATCAGGCCACCAGAACCATGGCCTGCTCCTCTCACGTAGGGGCAGACGTCCAGTCAAAATAACCAGTCATCACCTCCTAAGCGAAAGAAGAAGGATACTTCAATTAATGCCACAAAAGACCACCTTACGCTCGACTTCCCTAAACCTAAGCCCCTGGCCTCTGCACCCTTGTCTATGCCTCAGAAGCAAGATAAAGGTGCAGAAACGCAACCGCCTCTTCTTGGCAAGGAAAGGAGTACCCCTTCACCCAACACTATCCCACCTCGAGAGATCCATCTCTTGGGGCAGATGGAAGAGGACAAGGGATGCAAGAAGCCTGGCCAAGAGAAGGATCTCCTCGACGCATTTACACAAGTCAAACAAGCTCTCAAACAAAAAAACACGACGCTGAGCCTGTACGACTTACTTATGACATCTCATGAAGACCGAGAGGATATGGTTCGCATGCTGACATCCATATCAGTGGATGAAAGCTTTCCAGCAGAGGAGGAAGCGATACATGCTGTCATGTTTCCTCCCGAAGCTGAGCAACCTACACCTTCCTCGTTGACCTTCCATGACGGATCTATCAAAGATGATCCTGAGAAAGGTTAGGTGACAACTGAACCCATGTTTATCACTATCCGGGTCCGTCAATACAGGATCCGGAGAGTGCACGTGGATGATGGCGCAGCCACCAACGTCATTCCCTATTCCATTGTGGATTGATTGGGACTAGTCAACCAGATCACTCCCACGACAATGGCCTATGTAAAATCGTTCAACGGGGCACGGGTTTAGGTCAAGGGGACGGTGCATATCGAGTTTGTGGTGGGTGACGAGTTCCCAACGGAGGCCACCTTCCTTGTTATCGAGGAGATGCCAGGGTTTAACCTAATCTTGGGGAGGTCGTGGTTAGCTCAACTAAGGGCGGTTTCATCACCGATACACCAGGAGATACACCTTCCCTATGCCGGAGGGGAGGTTATGATACGCGGTGATGAACTCACCCCCAGGACCGTCAACAACATTGAAGAGGAATAGGGTTCGTAGGTAGAGACGACTGACGATCAGACCCATCTCCAAACCCCTCAACAAACCAACAGTGACAATGATGGTTTAGTTTGGGCCGACTTGCCATTTTCGGACGGCAGCGTAGAGGAGGCAGATCATAAGTCTCTTCACCCTTACGCAGCAACCAACGTAAAGGCCATTAAGAGGAAATTACGTATCAATGCCTGAGCAATGGTCTTTGCGTATGACATCATATCTTAGCCAGTTATCGCGATTTGTACTTAACAATTTCTTTTGTTGCAACAAATTACTTCTCATGCCACATTCACCTTCTGCTTTTACGCTTGTCATGCCTTACGTTTTTTTTATCGTACCTGTGTTATCCTTGTTATCACATCATTTTATGCATTTACACATTAGTATATTCTATTACAATTTATGCTTAAAATGGCCCGCAATGGCCTTAAACTAGTCACGCAGAATTAAGCACCATCATCATTTACGCTTCCTCTACATTACGCATCTGGCCCGTAATGGCCTTAAACTAAGAATTATGCTCTATCATTATCACTTAGGTGAACTTTTCAACAATTACGCTTACACTCTATAGGAAAAACGTAAGAAAGAATAAAAACTTTGTAACTGACATTTAACGCATCCACCAGGTTATATAACACGTATTTCCAGTCATTCGTAAAATGATATTACACTCAACATTAAATAAAATTATGCGTAAATTATAATTACACATTTCCCCTACTACCACTATCACCGGTATCTCTTAAGTCCGGATCCAATGCTAATGGATCGTCCTCCAATGGGTTGTTTCTAGAAATGATTCTTTCACGAAGAATGTCCTCTTTGCGAGGTCCCCGTTCTGGCACCGGCTCCACGGAAAGACACTCCTCATTGTTGCGTTCTTCTCCCTCTTCCTTTGCTTCTTCTACTTCTTCCGCTGCTCCCTCGGCTAACTCCTTAGCTTGTTCATATTCCCTATACTTGACTGGTATCTGAACACAGTCAGCACATTAGTTACACAAGGCTTAGCATCACAATCAGAAACGCAAACTAAGTCAAGGCTTAGCATCACAATCAGAAATGCAAACTAAGTCACGCAGCAAAGGGGAGCTTGTCCAGACCATCCCACAGGCGCTTCATGATCTCTTCCTCTGTTAGATCTGGCCATACGTCCTCTCCCAAGGCGGCCCCGGCCTTCACTTTCCCTTTATCCACGCTGCTCCAGCGGGGTGGGTCCGGGAAGAAAGTAGGGATTGAAGCCTGACCCCCAGGGAAAATCATCTCCCTTTCGAGGGACGTGCTGATAGTCACCTGCTCCTCGAACTTCTTGAAGGCATCGGAAGTGCCGATGACATCCTGAAAGACTTCTAAGGACCGGGCCCTGACGGCAAGATCTCGGTAGAGTCTCCGATAAGAAATGCTCTCCTGCTTGTACAAGTTCTTGTGATCCTTCTCCTTCTACCCCCATTCCTACACACTTGTACAATAATCCCTCTAGTCCTGGATTTTCTGAGCTAGGAGTTCTACATGCATTCGCTGCTCGACTAATGCACGACTGGTCTGTACGCTGTGTTTGATAGCTGTCCAATATCGGGAGTAATCGACAATAGCAGTACGCCAGTCTTCATCCCTCGATGCTCATGCCTGTAAGAAGTTGCACCAGGATTTTAAGTCTCTGACCTCTTTGGTCAGAGATTCAACCTTCTGCTCCAACCTCTGCAACCTTTTCCACAGATTCTCATTAACGCCCTTACTCTCCCATAAGGAGCGTGTCAAGCGTAACACACATTTGTGCATTTCCTCATAAATGTGGCATGGCACGGCTGCTTCATTGGATGGGGGCTCCACTATGTCCAAATCAATGGGCTTAGTCAGATCCCATCGGAGGTGAGCTCCTAACAGAAACAATCATCAGCGTCAACATCATATTACCCTTATGTAATATCACAAACTGACTACAACCATAACGTACCCGCTCTAGGTTCGACGTGTTCCAGGCGCTCGATCATGTCGCTGACGACGCCTTCCATGAAGGTAAATTTATCAGGGAAGTCTCTCCATGCTCTTCTCATAGCGACAGACGTGGATGTGTCCTCTTCACCTGTAGCATAATTCAGTTAGAAACGTCACTTATTTACAGAAATCCTGCAAGCACGCTAACAAATTCATTACCTCTACCGGTGACCGTGGTGATTTCGTCAACATCTTCAGTATCCCCTTCCCTCTCAAGCACTTGAGTTTGCACGCCGCTGGTTCCAGTAGCTGGGGCCTCCTCACCCACCCGAGCTGGTACATGGCTCACCCTAACAGCTGGGGCCTCTTCTCCCAAAATTGAGGCCCACTCCCTACAACTTAGTGTTACCGCCCCCATCTTAGGGGTCAGTTCTTTCGTCATTTTTACTGGTCATGTCATAGCACCTTATTATATCATTACATACAACATCTAAACAAACATTGCATAATATGATTCTTTCATGCTTACTAGGCGGACGCTTACTTCGCTGAACTGTGATCGCCACAGTTTGGCCCGCGTCACCCTCAGGGGCCTCGGCTAGGCGGAGCCTTTTACGCCGAGCTGTAGGTTCTACGATTTCTTCCGCCATGCACTTCCCTCGTGAGCCATCACCAGTGTAGGTAGGCATTATCCCGCCTACGCTATCGAGGCCCCGCACTTGAGGCACCGCAAGACCCTTAGTCATTATAGACAATGACTCCCTGATCTCTTCCGGTGGATCCTGCCCACGGGTAGTGCTGAGGATGTGGGCAATCTTAGGTCTGGATAGCTAGTCTCGGTCTTGCTGCACCCAGACCCCATTCCTCTAGATGATCAGAAACTTAGCAAATCGCCAGAGGCAAGCTATGAAGAACGCGTAATGCACGTTGAAACGGGATTCAAGCTTTTTGCGAAGTTTGACCATCTCATTACGTAGTCCTTTGGCAAAATAGCTTGCCCAATTGAACTGAGTCCCCACCTCCAGAACCTCTTGCATAATACGGGTCTGTTCTACAGAAAAGAACTTCGCCTGCGAGAGAGTTTGGGGAAGGTCCGGGCCTAGAAAAGGGGATAAAGTGTCTTGGCGGCGCCCATCTCGAATTTTTCGCAGGGAAACCCTTTAGTTTCCTCTGGGACCCTTACCCACTTCTTCAGCCAATTTTGGAAAGCTTCGCTCCTCTTCGCCTTCTCACTTATGGGAGGACCGTCTGAGGGGACGCCAAAGAGGTTTGCGAAGAGCTGAGCGTCGATGTCAAAACTCACGCGCACGCTATGTATGCGTGTCCAGAAATGCTCAGCCTTCTCATTGAAGGATTTGACCAAGGTTATCATTTCGCTAGCGGGGACATCAGGAGTTGTAGCCAAAAATAGGTGCATTAGCCCTGCTACTCGGATCCTGGAGGTCACCGTGACTAGTGCCACCGAGTGGCTGAGCCAGCGCTGTGCATCCTTGATGTCGCCGTAGCGGAAGAGGACAGCGCTCACCTTGCGGCAGGAAATCGTAAGGGTAATCTCTCGAGATTCCCTAACTGCACAACATGAATCACGAATTAATCAAAGCTCTATTACGCAATGTCCAAAATCTACAATAACATTACGCAATACTCAACTACACCACCGCCTTACCGGGGCCAAATGGCAACGGAAATGGTGGGACTTCCCTTTGTACGTCCTCGACAGTGAGGGGCAGATCCAAGGTCCAGTCATTGTGCAGCCACCCGAGTCATTGGAAACTCTCAAAAAACCTGGCATAATGGCTGGGGTACTCATGCATGTCAAAGCCGATCTGCTCTATAACACCGGCGCACACGTTGCTAGTAGCGGTAAACGCCATTATCGCTGTTTCAGCTTTGGATAACACATCCCCATCTCCAACTAACCTATTGTCTTGAATAAAGAACCTGTATCATACAACATAAGATTATTTTACATTTTTCACGATTTTCCCTATATTTCACACCGACAACAGACATAAAACCAAAATAGAAACACAAACAGTTACTAGAATTCACTTACCCGTCGGTGTAGTACACCGTGCCTAGTGGGTTCTGGAAACAGGTCGAGACATGACGTGCCACAAACAGCATGTTGTAGGCGTGATAACAGCTGAAGTAAGTCATTCCCCAGATCCAATGCAAGCTCCGCAACCCTCGGGCACTAAGTTCTCGATCCTCAGGAAAACCCATGTCGATGGCCCCATTTGTCAAAAAAGCCAGAATCTTTTGCGCAGAACCCATCAGCAGGTGCTCTAACAGGGCACACGCGATGTCATTAGACAAATCAGACCATATGATGATGCTAAAGTTGCTCAGCAAGAACTGCAGGAACTCCAGTGCACCCTGTCGAAACCATATTGCTTTCCCTTGCAACCGCGTGTGCGGGGGAGGGACATTGGGGACGATGGGGTTTATACAACACAAAACCCCAACGATATCCAGCACAATCAAAGTGGGCTTTAGCGCAACACTGTACAGAAAACCAATACACACATAACACCTACATTTACATTTGCATCACTAACGCAGAAAACTCATAAATTACACCTAGCTATTCAAGCCGACATCGCCCAAACCCTTGCAATGATGCAAGGTTCGTCCCTGACAACGGTGATAGATGCAACTGCACCAAACCCTCGCATTAACCCGAGGTCCGCAATTTTGACATTTACATTCACACAAGAGACATCACGAAAAAATAGACATTAAGAACAAGCATAAGCACAGGACGAATGGCCTACCGGTTCAAAGGCGTCGAGTCGCAAACATTGACCAGCGCGTGCGAAATACGATTCAAATTTTCTTGCACTTCATCGATTTTGGCCAGTTTTGCGTTCTTCCTCTTCGTCTTCGGTGCCATTGTGATGATTTCAGAATTTCTTCATAGCCTAACGCTTGCAAATCTTCACAAGATTACACACTCTAATCTTCTGCTCTTCCTTCTCTTGATCAAAAATGGTTACGAATTCAAATTCACGATAGCCAACAACCTATTTTCATCGAAAAACCACTTACTTATATGCGAGGATCACCGACTTGATCTCCAATTCCAGTGGGACTTTCCTAAAATGGAACCCAAAAATCTGGGTATCAATGCGACTGACATCGCACGCACTTCTGTCTGAAATGACGTTAAACTACCAAATCTTATCGTCTCGTAATTGGGTAGCATTGATTACAACTTCATTACAAAATTTAAAATTCTGTTAGCTTTCCACGTTTGCTAGCCATCATGGCATCTTCTTCCTAACCATTTAGGCACTTTGTGGTTTTGTAGGACAAACAACAAATGGACGCAACACTATCAACACCTTTAACTTTGACTGGCCCATATGGAAAGGTAGTTAGGCAATTTGATCCCGCGTTTATAGACGTTAACCTCCCTTTAGAAGACGTAACCATAGCTGCATCGGAGACATCCGCAGAATGGCCAGAACAGTCGACGCGCATGCTAGACCTGGAGGCTGGGGATATAACCGAGGACCCCCTCAGTGAGCTCCCTATCATTACGCATAAGGGTGAGACTAAAATGCTCAAAGTCAGTTCTTTGTTAGAACAAAGAACGCACAACGCCATAAAACAGGTCCTGCAAGACAACATTAGTGTCTTTGCATGGTCATACGAGGATATGCCTAGGTTAGATCCTAGGTTAATCCAGCATAACATCATCCTAGACCCACAAATTAAAGCGGTTAGGCAAAAGGCATGCAAAATCAAGCTAGAGATCGCACTAGCCGTGCGTGATGAAATCACCAAGCTATACTAGGCTGGTTTCATCCGTGTGGTCGATTACTCGGATTGGGTGTCCAAGATTGTAGTCGTTCCAAAGAAAACTGGAAGCATACGCATCTGCATAAACTTCCGGGATTTGAATAAGGCCACAATCAAGGATAACTTCCCGTTGCCGAGTATCGACCAGCTAGTGGATACAACAGCTGGGCATGCACTTCTGTCCTTCATGGATGGCTTTTCAGGCTATAACCAGATTCGCATTAACCCAGAGTATCAATTGACCATGACGTTCATGACACCCTGGGGCACCTTTTGCTATACTATGATGCCTTTTGGCCTGAAGAACGCCGGAGCAACGTACCAACGGGCCATGACATACATCTTCAGCGATTACCTCCTGGGAAAGTTGAATGATTACGTAGATGACATAGCTGTCAAGTCTTTGAAGTCGGAGGATCATTCAGGGGACCTCGAGTTAGTCCTTAAAAGATGCTCCAAATACGAGCTCCGGTTTAACCTAAAGAAGTGCATATTCAGAGTCAAACCAGATGCATGCTGGGGTTTGTGGTATCGGAAACCGGCATATGAGTTGACACTGATAAGGTCAAAGCCATTGTCGAGTTAATGCCTCCAACAGACCTCAAGCAATTACGCGGGTTATAGGGACGCTTACAGTTCATACGCCGATTCATCTCGAGATTAATCGACAAGCTGCACCCTATGCAACATTTGCTAAAGAAGGGGGTTAATTTCGAATGGACGGAGAATTGCCAACGTGTGTTCGATAGCATTAAACAGGAATTGCAATATTTGCCGACGGTTTTCCTGCCACAAAGGGATTTGCCATTTTACATTTACCTCGCAACTTCGAATGTAGCAATAGCAGTGTTACTTTGTCAAAAGAGGGATGATGGGTCGGAAGTGCCCATCTACTACTTGATTCACACTCTATGTACGTACGAAACAAGGTATAATGACGTCGAGCATCATTGCTTAGCATTAGTTTTTACACTTAATAAATGTAGGCATTATCTTTTTCGTAGTCAAGTTAACGTCATCTGTAAAAACAACATTCTTAGAGCCATTACGCATAGCTTATACGAGAGTAGTAAAATAGCTCGTTGGAAGGCTATCACGGCAAAATTCGATCTGCACTATATTGGCCAATCATCCACGAAAGGCCAAGCGATAGCTGACCAGTTAATAACTTCACTGATTAACAATTAAGCAGCCATAGAGCCAGAGTTCCCGAACGAACATGTACATAGTCTAAGCTCTGTCTCGACAGGCCTCGAAGCAACATTATATTTCGACGGAGCTTCCACTGCTAGAGGCAGTAGTGCTGCCACTGTTCTTATGCTATCGCCTGAGGATGTGTGTCTACATGCTTATCACTTGACCTTCCCTTATATGAACAATGTAGCAGAGTACGAGGGGCTCCTCAGGGGATTAATAACTACTGGTGAACTCGATGTTCAACACTTGGTGGTTAGGGGTGATTCGATGCTTGTCATAAATCAAATCACTAGAGTCTACACCTGCAAAGCTGGAGTCAACGATGGGGACTGGACATCATAGGACCCATCACCCCAAAATTTTCCACAGGTCATAGCTTCATTATTACCGCTACTGAGTATTTTACAAAGTGGGTAGAGGCTGTTCCTTTATGGAAGATCACTTCTCAGCAGATTTGCCATTTTATCTTAGAGAATATAGTAACCAGATTTGGTCTCCCGATGACTATTGTGACAGACAATGGGCCATAGTTTAGTAGAATGGAAACCAAATCCTTCTGTGATAATCTAAACATTAGACAATCTTTTTCTTTCCCTTATTACCCACAAGTGAATGGTCAAGCTGAAGCAATAAACAAAGTAATCATCAATCTACTCAAGAAAATGCTCGATGGCAACAAAAGGTGGTGGCACGAATAGATCCTCTATGTGCTATGGGCATATCGTACTACCTATAGGACAGCTACAGGTAGTACGCCCTATAGCCTGGTGTATGGGTCTGAAGCAGTGCTTCCTCTCGAGTTGCAAATCCCTTCTTTGAGAATGGTCCTCTCCGTAGTTATAAATGAGGCTCAACACACGGAGTCTCGAATCACAGATCTGGATTTAGTAGAAGAGAAGTGGATACAGGCTCTTGACACGATTGAAAGATATCAAGACAAACAGCAACAAAAACATCGCCACAACCTTAAACAGCGCCCGATCAAGAAAGGAGATCTTGTTCTCAAGGTTGTACGTGAACCAGTAGGCAAGTTCTCTGCAAACTGGGAAGGCCCTTTCTTGGCGATCGATGTGTACAACAACGGTGCATTCAAATTAGCAGACCCTGTAAATCATGTGTACTTGAAGCGGTATTACATCTAGCAGCATCTATGGTGTCGACAGCAGGTATGGTAGTGCTCGTCCGCTATGACGTAAAACTAGCATCACGTGTCCGCTACGATGTTAAACTGGCACTGAGCATCCACCATGACACTAAACTGGCATTCCTTGCATGCGTCCGCCATGACGCTAAACTGGCAAGTTGTAACCATCCGCTATGACGTAAAACTGGCAATGTTGTACAGGTCCGCCAAGACGAAAAACTGGCATCTTTTGCACGTGTCCACCATGATGCTAAACTGGTGCAGATACGTAGCCTTCTGCTGAGACATAAAACCAACACAGCTCTGTCCTTGGGCCATGACATGAAACGGGCATCCACAACACGGTTTGCTGAGACCATAAATCATACATACCACCGTCCGCTACGACGTAAAACTAGCACTTCTCGGTCTGCCCGGACTTTAAACTGGGACCATGGTCAGCTGGGACTTAAAACTAGTAACGACGGTCTACCAGGACTCAAAACTGGGACTTACAGGCTACTACCATGTAAATCAAGTGAGCGTGATCATCTCTGTACAGCTGCACAGCCAACGGGGTGGGATACTGGGACAGTCTCGGCGTCATCACCCCACTGGCATCCTACTGATTCCTCAGATAAGTTTAGAGGCATCTTACTGATCCCTCGGAGATGCCGCCATTGCGCCCACTATAGCGGTGGTACCTCTGAGAGTTTAGTCTCACCAGCTAGAGCCTCGACGAAATCCTCGTCGATAGTGACTTCGGCGATCTCCGCCAATCATCGCCATCGGACGCCAGCTTCGAAAATTCATCTGGCTGGTTCCTTGTACAACCAGTTAGCTGCACTGTGTCTGATGCCTTTTGGCGAAGATATGCAGAGCCAATCATTAGGATTTGCGGCTCCGCCCGCATGCTCCAGCTCCTTCTTTACAGCCCAATCGCTCTATCTCACATCAAACGGTGTTTGTTTCAACAACCTCGCCTCTTGTTCACATAAGCAATGGTGTCCTCTGCTTTCTTTTGTGGTTGCAGGTTACTTACCTTGGAGGATGTTGTTCAAAGGTGCGTCCATCTGAGCGGTGAAGTACAACAACATGTTGAAATGGATGCTCAGGTTTGCCGACTACTTAGCTCTACACCACTATACCTCTCGCAACCCTACCCTTGGCTCTTATTCCCTTTCATCCCCACCACCCGCTTCCCATATGCAAAAGCACAAGTATTCATTTTCCGCACTCACGCTAGTAGAGATATCACAGAAGTGATGCACCACGCTCCTTCTGCAAGCATTCCTGCTACAATCCATAATAGAGAAATCTCAGATTGATGCGCTACGCTCGTCTGAAAGCATTCCTGTTGACATCAGTGTACGTATGTTTCTGTGCGTACAAGCGCATTTCATGCCCCTACCATCATAACTCATTTTGCATCTCCCCTTAACCTGTTTCTAGCCATATCCTTCTATCTCCCATTTCCTCTAGCTTTGCTTTGCCATGTTGACAGGGCAATCCTTGAGTAGCCATGGATGGACGTTGTTCTTGCTTCTACCGATCCGGTGTTTCGTATTCTTTGTCGACTTCTTTCGGGTAAGCCCTCCAACCGTCAACAAAGAGGGGCCATTGAAACACCGTAAAAAATCGCGAGTTAGCCTTAGGCAAAGATTCGCAATTCAGGCAAGGATGCATCTCAGCATTCCAGAGAGGGGAATAAGACAGAGCAACACCAAGAGACACGTAGCATCAAGTCCGCAACTTCTTCTGCAGATTCCTAATCTTTCTATGCGTTTGCTGTTTACGGTATATCACGTGACATAGTGTAATGATGCTTAGCGTGATAGTGTTTCGACATAGTCCAGCATCAGAAGGATAGTTTCTTCAGCATGGGAAGAAGCTTGAGCAGCATGATATGCGATTTCCTGTATATTTTGCTAAGTCTTTAGTTCAAAGACAGGTTTACGCTCTGTTACGCACGGTAGCGTAATAAACTCCAGAACAGTCAAAAGCAAAGTCTAAGAAAACACGACTGCTCAATCATACGCTCATCACGCAACAGAGCGTATCGCAACGTATTGCATTACGAAACTAGACATTGCTTACGCTTCACTACGCGCGGCTGCGTAAGAGAGCGTAAAATGGCTTTTATTCTATTATTCCCATATTACATTATGCTCATACATGCAACACAGTGTGAATGAGCGTAATGTAACCCAAGACAGTTGGAACATGCCCAACGCGCATCTCTTCTTCACACGCACAATACACGAATGAGCGTATTGTGCGTAATCAAGAAATTTGATGAAAAATTGGTCAAGTCAACAGCGCCCGAAACACGTGGGACACACGTCATCAGAGTTGCACGTTTTCCATGGAGCGTCGTAGCCTATAAATACCTCAATTGATAGAGATACAAGGGTTGGCAAATCAGAGAAGCAGAGGCATTTTTCTGAGCACCAGAGCACTTATCACTTTTGGAGCAGAGATATAGAGAGCAGCGCCTTGACAATTGTTGCCAGTATCACCTTACAGTGGAAACAGAGCACAGTTCGCTTTGAGCACCGGTGACAGGAGTAATCGTTCTGCTGGGAAGACTCTATCAGTCAGAAGCAATTGATCGGTAGACGTCAAAGCTTGGCCTTCCTTGCATCTCGGCTTTAGCCCACGAGGTAGATCTGACTTTTGTTTGGACCATCTTGCTTGTTGTTCTATGCTTGCTTCACATCCAGTAATTGGGGATTCCCCAGTGTAATTTCTCATACAAAATATACATTTTTCAACTCAAACCGCAGATCTTGAAACTACGTGCTTCTCTTATGTCAGCCTCCATTTATCATGTTTAGCGTTATCATCGTTGCAATCCATCTACATCGTTTCCCCCTCATTTTACGATTCCTTGAATTAGATCATTTTCATGGAATATTCACCGGTTTACTGATTAGTAAGTCCTTGTCTAATCGACGAGACCGTTCAGGGTGCCGCGGATTCGTTTCTCCTAGAATAGCCCTCGCGCGGATCTGTGGCTAAGACTGTGTACACCGGATTTGGTTGGTATTATCCAGCTACCGACGTTTTCCATCGTTACACCTATGTCATCGCCTAACAACCAAGCGGGCGCAGGTAATGAAGGGGAATCATCTGAAAAACATGAACCACTTAAAACGACAGCTTCGAACAAGAATGACAAACCAACAAAACACGAAATAAAATTGTTGGGCCCAATGGACCCAGTTATCATTAATAAAAATGCTCCAAACAGTAAATATTTAACAATGGCCTTGACATAAGTCACCCAAGCATTGAAGCAAAAGAACACTTCGTTGAGCTTGTATGACTTGGTGCTAACATCCAAAACACATTGATAAGTTGATAAGTTGATTAATACTTGGTAGTGGGAAGTCATCTTTGATCGTTGCTTTGTTCATATCCTGGAAGTCTATACAGATTTTTATTCCTCTCATTTTCTTAGAAAATATAATGATGTTCAATACCTATTCTAAGTAATCAACTGCTTGGATTAAACCAGCCTGATACAACTTAGTGATTTCATTGCGTATGACTAGTGTGACCTCTAGTTTAATCTTGTGATCCTTTTGTTTCACTGCGTTCACATGCAAGTCTAAGATAATGTTATGTTATATAACCCTCAGATCTAAGCCCGACATGTCATTATAGGACCATGAAAATACCTTGATGTTGTCTTGAAGGATCTTGAATACATCTTTATGCATTTGTGAATCTTGGACGGAGCTAAGTTTAACGTCTTTATGTTTCCCCTGGATGTAGTCATAGGTGTTTCAATGAGAGGGTCCTTAGTTACATCACAAGCCTCTAAATCTATGGCTTGTACCAGATGATCAAGCCAGTCTAGCGATGTTTCTAAGGATGCCACAGTGCTATCAGTGGATGATTCCCAGTCTATTGACTCTAGGTTTAATTATCTTGTAATTGCCATGTGGGCCTACCAAGGCTAGAAGTGTAGATAGATCATGATGCATGGCCATTCTTCTTTAACTTGCCACAATAAGATAAAAGCCAAGTCAGGTGATACCTATCTGTAGCAACAGTGCATAGTAAACATTTGTAAAGAAATAATGAGATATGAAATGGTTGAAATAATTGTTGACTACGATACAAAGTATGCAAGCTTCCAGTTTAAGGTCATAGAAAACCACCTAGATGTAGAGTTGTAGTTTAAAATGGCTAGTTTAAGGTCTTTGTGGACCACTAACTTGGTCGAAACTATTAGTTTAAGGTCTTTGCAGACCGTTAATGCGTTAGGTTTGTAATTCAAAACTATTAGTTTAAGGTCTTTGCAGACCATTAATGGGTTATTTTTGCAAATGTAAGTTGCTAGTTTAAGGTGGGATAAAAGTTTTGGTTGGGCCCACCTGCTATAATGCAAATATTGATGCTACACTATGGTGAGAGTGATACACTATACAGAGTGTCCTACATTAATCAGGGCACGAAAATGGCAAGTTCTTTTCACGACGTTGGATATAAATAGGGGTTCACCCCTAGGAAACTCATCATTTTCATTATAAGATCATAGATCCCACATCCAGAGTGTACAGTGGTTGTATTCATAGAAAGAAAAGAGATTTAGCATAGTAATTAATAATGAATTTGCAATCTAGACAATGGCACCTAAACAAGAATGTAAACACTGAGTGCTCGCCAAGGTGGATGAGGTGAAAGACACTCTGGGACATCTATCACAGGCATGCATCACAATATGTGAGGAAACTCCATTGTCGCGGTAAGTTGATATGCCATCTTTTTTTTCCAGGTTTCTTTTTTTCTCTCTTTTTTTTCCATAATGAAACCCGCGTCTTCTGTCATTGTTTTGGTTGTCATTTTGGATGTTACACCACCGTTGTTGCCAATTCGGCCATGAAGGGTGTATGGATGCTACGCTAAGGTTGCATACCATATTACCTAGACTGCCATTGCTATGACTATCTCTTCGTAGAGGTTTAGGTGATTCTAGCAACCTAGCATGTGAACAGCGTAGTGTACAGTCCTCAGGAGGGTTTGGCCACACATGAGATTTGACAATGTAACACATGTTTAGCACAACATAGCGTGAATCATTTTGTATGGTAGAATATTAGTTAAAATGGTTGTAGCATATTAAATTTTTTCTTATTTGAAATTCATATTTAAATTTTTTTATTATGCTAGGCCAGTGTGTTGTAAGACCTTTAGACTAATGCATTAGTAATATTGTGTTGCTATGCTATTGATCCTATGGTTCTGTTGGTGAATCTACCTTAGTTATAAGTCTATTATATTACTGTGCTATGCTACATGCAAAGAAAGAGTTTCACTATGCTATTTGCTACCGGGGGCTTATGCTATGCTACATGTAGAGAAAGGGTTATGCTATGCTATTTGCAACCAAATAATCATGCTACGCTACATGCGAACTCCACTTGAACATAATGCTAATGTTGTGTAGGGTGATATTAAAACCCATTTTAATTATCCTAGAGATTATAGGGGTTTTGTGCTACCTAAGTGAACCGATGGCCAATGTTCCTCTACCCCATGCATGTGTGAAGTGGTAGGCGGTCTTGTTTTGGGAAGGTGTGCGGGACTTCCTACAATTCCTCCTCCAGCACTTTAGTGTGATTGGTTGGTCACACTTATCAATAGATGTAGCAGCCACAATTATAGAAACCCTGTTACCTGGGGCAAACTAGGGTATTCTGAAATTTCTGAACAATGGGGCACCTAGTTTTTCCATAACTTTCTGACCAATGGGGCAAACTAGCAGGCAGAAGGATCCAACCAGCATCCAAAAATTCTAAGATGCTTGAGTTGAATCTGGGAGATGCTAGAGTATAAGTTTTTCCACTTATACAATACATTTTCTATTGCCCACCATATGGGCACCTATTTTTAGAACCCACCAGGAACCATTTATTTTTTCAGCGAGTGAGTTTTGTAAACACATTCTGTCATGTTATGCAATGCATGGTATGCTAGGAAACAATGTTAATAGTGTATGTGCTTTTTTTGTTTGTTACCAGGTTTTATATTGACAACAGTGCTCGTCACGGTGAAATTGATGCCTTCGCTTTGGCATAGATGGCCTTGAGGGAATTTTCTTCCATTGGGAATGTGCACATAACCATGATAGGCCAATGCAGGGGTGAGTACAAAACCTATCCAACATGGTACTTCCAGTTTTATAGGAAGTGTAAGGAGGTCATTTGGTTGGATGGGGATTGGGCATCCCTTAGGCCGATCACTGTTGAAGATGTGTTGGTGGATCTCCCATCATTCCTATCTTAATTTAAACCTACTACACTAGACCATGAACTCATGTTTGTGTGTTCTAGTGTTGTTCCATTTTTCTTTAGTTATTTTTTTTGTTTTTTTTAACTTTATTTTCATTTTTATTTTTGTAAACTGCTATAGCGGTGAAGAAATCCCAGGAGGTTACCGTGATCACCTCTGGGCATAACGAGGCCAACATCTATTTTATGTATGGGGAGGTGGACAAGACCCAACATTGGCTCTGCAATGGGGCCTTGGACTCACGTGTCAACAACCTTCAAGATGCTGGGCTTATGGAGTTATTCTTAGCCATCAACCCAAATGTCTCTACTACTAAAATGCTTTCCCTAGCTGACTCCTTTTCTAAAAGAGTAGACCACTTCCACACAAGAGTCCATGATGTGCTAGTGGTGCTTGAGATGAATAGCCAACTATTTGTGGATCTCGTTAGTGTTCCTTCTAATGGCTATGTGTGACAAATAGCCAAAAGGAGGTAAACTATCAAAAATAAGGTAAACTATCAAGGGGATATTGAGGAGTGGCTATGTGTGACGAATAGCCAAAAGGGGATCCAGATTGAAGAGGCTAGGATCAAAGAGGCCAAAATGGTATACCCCATCTTCTGTGCCCATGCTTTCCCCAAGCTACTGTCCCAAGGAAAAATCATTGGGATCAAGCAAGCTTGGATAATGAGAGAAGTCATGGAAGAGAGGTCCTGTTACAATTGGGCCAAGCATCTTTGCAATGGTCTACAGGCTAAAATGGTCAAGCTTCATAAGAAGCCTGAATCCTATTTCAATGTGCATGATGCCTTCTTTGTAGCCTGTCTGCGGCACTTCACAAAATTCCTAGTAGCCCATGAGAATGAAGTCTGGGTGCTACAAAATTTTAATGAGATTTCCAAACCATAGATATGCCAAGTCTTCCATACCACTTGATCCTAGGATTCCCTAGAATCTATTGGGGAATCATTTTCAATGAAAACCAGGAATTGGATGGCATGCAACTTTCATGGCCAAGACAATGTAGGAGAGGCACCCCCTACCACTACGGGCAGCATATCATAGGGAAAATGCCTCATTGTGGAGATGATGACAACTAGGTTGCAGAGTAAAATGTCTTGCCCGTTTGAGGATCCTCCTTGTATGGGAAAAGAAGGGGGATAGAAACTATTTCAAGCTTTGCAGAATGTATCCTCTCTTTATTTTTTGTATCATTTATTTTGTTAATGCTTGCTACACTGTGCTATGCTAGGTAGCATAGCATAGCATAGCATCTTTTTTAAGTTTGTATGCTTTCAGCCAGTGTGACCACGTTTTATTAGCAGAGGAAGAAGAAGAAGAAGAAGATGAACTAGAGGTGACAACACCCAAAATAGGGGTGACTAATAAAGATGTGGGGGCTGCAACCATAGAGGAAATGACCCTAGTCAAGGAAGAAGGAGCTCCTACTGCCTAGGAAAGGGCTCTCACCGATGAGGAGAAGACTCTTACTGATGAGGAGGATATTCCTACCGATGAGGAGGACACTCTTGCTGATGAGGATGAAACTCCTATCAATGAAGAAGAGGTGGGTTCCATAGAAAGAAGGGCCTTGTCAACTGGAGAGAGTTTTCTACTGATTATCCCTTCACTAAATGTAGTTCAGCGCCAGAAGAGCAGATGAAGATGGAGGACACTGCCATGTTGTTCAGTCAGCTATAAGAAGAGGAGCTACAACTTGATGCTAGTGAGTTTAACCACATATTTGATAGTTTATTGATGGAAGACCCCCTCGCTATCACCCTTGAGGGTTTGCAGGGTAGGAGCTTTACACTATCATTTGCATTGCTCATCAGCTTTATTGTAGTGCTCTTGATCACAACTAACACGTTTTGTTATGTAGCAGACACCACTGTTGATACTATAGGCCCTTCTTTGATTTGGCTATGACCATGGATCAAGACCCCCCCTAATAAGCTTGCCTTCATGTACGGGTTGGTCGACGACATGATCGATTGTCTAAAGTAGATTGATTTGGAAGTGGGTGAGTGAAGTAGCTATGTTAGGGTTTTTAAATTGCTAAATTTTGCTATGCTGCTATGACTAATGCCTTTTTGTGTACCGTTGATAGCATCTCGCCTCAAGTGGGATCCCAAGAAAGTAGTTAAGATCAACGCGATGCCTACATTCCCACCAAAAGTGACCGAAGTACCTTGTCGCATATACGACGAGGCTAGTGAATGTGCACTATACTTGGCATGCTCCTTGTGGGAGTGTATGCATATAAATGAAGACCTGTGGAAATGGGTCTAGAGGCTTGAGAAGGAGAAGGAAAATCTAATCACCAAGGTGGGAGACCTCCACTCTAGGAATAAGTTCCTTTTGGCTTGACATACCAATGATGGCAGTTGATGCAAAACTTTCATTGATTATGCGAGGTAATGGATGATCGTGTGGCACAACAATTTGGCCGCTTGTGAAATAATAGAGCTGCGTATGTAAATGGACTTGTTGGCATAGAAGAACCAAGATTGAAAAGATTATAGTGCAAGAGTTTATGAGTGGGGGTAATCACAAAAAAACCATAAGCATATGTATAAACTAGAATGTGTTACCTACCATAAACAGTACTGGGATGCTTCTGCTAAGTTTTATATGCATGAAGTGTTCCTCAATGTCATTGGTGCTTCTGGGGCTTACGACAAGTTCATGCAACATGTGAAGGTCAATGAATCCCTTGAATGGGAAGTGAGTTTCCTCATGGGTGAGACCGCCACTACCTCCTTTTCTCTAGGGCCACCGAGATGGGACAACTATTGAAAAGGAGAAAGTTACAACAAACACTGACTTAGAAGATAAGCACTAGGCAAACATTATTGAAAAGGAGGTTTGGTGGTGCCTTGGGATTGGCCTAGATTGCATACCCCCTCAAACAGACGTGGGGCTATCTTGGGTTAGTCACATTTTTGTGATGCAATAATTTATTTTATTCTAGTTTTTATTGTGACTCTAGTTGAGTAATTTAATTTCTATGATAAAGAATCTGGATAAAGATATAAGACCCTTTGAGGGAGGGAACGATGATGTAGAGGAAGATGATGTAAAGGAATATTCATAGCATGATAGCAAGTGATTTTATTTCAATTTTTGAAAGAATATTGTAAACATTATTTGATTAAGACTTTAAATGGAAGATGAATTATGACACAATTCCTTTTATTTTGGCTTATGTATTACCTATGTTATCTATTTTATCTCTTTTCATCTTATTTTTAGTCCATTTCAAGCCTTTTTCAAGTGATAAGAAGAAGAAATTTTTTTTATTTTGTAATTTTTTTGAGAATAGCTAGTTTTAGGCCTTGGCATGCCATAGTGGTAGTTTAAGGCCATTCCTATCCATCGCTAGTTTTAGGCCATTTTGGGCCATTGCGAAGGCACTGGGTAAATAATTTTTCCAGTTTTAGGCCTTAGTGGGACATGTGTAGTTTTAGGCCATTTCAGGCCATGGGGTGATGGTGAAGAAAGAATTTTTCCAGTTTTAGGCCTTAGCAAGCTATAATGGAAACGCGAACGGGGTACACGATGCAAACAATGTAAATAAACAAGATGTTAAAGCCAATGATGGATGTAAAGAAAATAGTGTAGGTGAGGAGAAGTATGCATAATGTAGCTATGGTAACGTGGACACAGTTCAATTTTGGAGATGCTTTTTGACCCATCATGGGTTTGGCGATGTGTAAAGCCGAGGGGCCTTGTTGTGCTATTTCTCTATGCTATCATTTTCCACATAAAATGACATTTTAGACCATGTTGTGACTTCATTTGTACCAATTTTAGATTGTTTAGATGCCTCCATTTGAACAAGGGCTTGTTCTTTAGAGACTTCGATCTCTAAACCTTGCTCTACCCCCACATTGTTTATGGTCTAAGGAGTTTCATCATCATCGTGTATCACCACTTACCCTCCTGCATAGGGTAAATGGATCTCTTGATGTATCGACAATGAAACGGCCCTTAGTTGGGGCAACCACAACCTCCCCAGAATCATGTTGAATCCTGGCATCTCCTCTACCACTATGAACGTTACGTTTGTGGGAAACTGGTCCCCTGCCACAAAGTTAATCTACATAGTCCCTTTTACTTGCATGCATGTCCCATTAAATGACTTTAGGTAGGATGTCATCATGGGCTTAATCTGATACACTAGGCCCAACTTGTCCACAATGGGAAAAGGGATGACATTGGTTGTGGGACCATCATCAATTTGTACTCTTCAGATCCTATGTTGGCCAACCTGAATTGTGATGAACATTGGTGTCATTGTTACCTAACCATTTTCAAGGTAATCTTTAATGGAGCCATCAAAAAATGTTAACTGAGATAACCTTAATTTTTTAGACACAGGAGTAAGCATAATTGTGTGAATTACCTTTTCCTCCGTTTATATGCTTTCATCCACCGGTATGGATGTCAACATATGAACCAAGGCCTCATGGTGTGTAGTAGAGGTCATCGCCAAGTCATACAGGTTCAAAGTTGTATTCTTCTATTTTAGAGCCTTCTTGACCTGAGTAAGGGTGTTTAATAGGTATTTCTCACCCTCCTATTGCTTGCTACCCTTTTCATCCTCCATTCATCCTAGGAGATGAATTTCCCAAGGAGGAGTGGTTTTAGGCTTGGGGTTGGACCTTTTTGTGAAGGCTGGTGATGATTGCTTAGGCATAGCAATGTTAGCTATTGATGATGAGGGGGGTGAAGGCATGGAAGACGAGGGGCTAGGCCTAGGGGGGATTGAGGTAGCACTTTGTTTAGCCACCTTGTCTAGTGAATGCACTTCCCTCTTCTTTGGATGGAAAGGCTATGAGGTTGCCTTGGATTGACTTGGTATGGTGGGGGCAATTGAATGTTTCAGCCCCCTAATGGTGAACAATGTTTCTAGTGTCAATGTAGGCGGCCATGTGGTTTTAAACATGAAAGGTCTAGGGGCGGATGTCCAAGAGGGAACTTTAAGGACAAACAGTTGCTATGGCATTTTTTTGGTTACTGCTAGTATCGGTGCACTACACTGAGGCACAAGAACCACAAATGGTTGCTCAGGTGGTTTGGGATTACTGTCTACGCCAATGGTGTTGATGATGTAGATGGCATTGTTAGCATTAAGTGGGTCTATGTAAACATGAATAGATTGATTCTCGGGATGCACAGGGTTGCTTTCATCTAGAACCAGCTTCCCTTGATTAATCATTCATTGAATGATATTCTTTAACACTTAACAGTAATCCATGTTGTGACCACAAAGTTGATGGTAGTCACAGAACCACTTCAGCCTAAAATTCTTAAGAACAAGAGGCTCGTTGGGAAAAGCCAAGGAGTGGTTCGTAAGGAGTTCATAGTACCATTGATGTCTTTTATTTGTGTCCTCTAACATCTTCTTGTGTTGAATATACCTTTCCCCTTACAATTTCTTCAGGAGTTCTAAAGGATTGATAGGTAGTGGGGTGTATTTAGAGTGATCTTTACTCTCAAAGTTAGGCTTAGGCGAGGTGGATGCTTTGGGTGCCGACATGGAGGGTTGAGCAGTGTTGCTCAGGCTAGGCACAAGGTTAGTTGATGTAGTGGCTACCTTTTTGTTGTTATTGTTGTTAGGATTGGCCTCATTTACCACAGTGGACACTATGGCTATTGTAGCCTTCCCTTTCTCTTTGTCCTTTATGATATATGTGTTCTTATATGCAACATATGCTAGATCTTTACATGCCTTGGCCATGTCTTGAATTCTCTTAGCCTAGGCAATAACTTTACTAAGAGTCCATGGAGCTATATAGTACAGTTTGAACTTAATAAATTCATTCATTGCACCCTTTAAGATGGCTAGTAGATGGGTCTTTGTGATAGGCTCGTGGATCTCATTAAAGATAGTGCTTCATTACTGTATAAGTTTTTGGAATGATTCCAATGGATCTTGCTTAACACTCATTAAATGATCCAGTGTAACCTCTAGTCTCAAGTTATACTTGAATCGAGTTATGAATTGAGTTAACAGCTCCTCTAGGGATGAGATAGAAAAGTGTGGGAGCATGTGGTACCTATCTAAATCCTTGCCCATTAGAGACATAGTAAAGATGTGGATGATGGTGTGTGGCCATTGTTGTAGTAGAAGGGACTCAAATCTAAACGTCACGAGATGCACATTGGGATCACCCTTCCCATTATATTCTGTAAAGTGGTGGACTACCATTCTAGGGGCTAATGTGAGAATGGGGACTGCTAGGATGATGGGATCGTCATGGTAGAAATCCATGACTTATACTATGTCAGAACTGGTAGCTTTCAGATGCTTAATTTTCTCAGTAAAGGTCTAGATAAGCTGGAATGCTTGGTCTAGACCCAGGGATAATGCAAATGATTGTGGAGCTGTAGGGGTAGCCACCATTGGTGGCGTGGTAGGGGTAGTGGCCTGGCTCATAGGTGGTGCCATTAGGGTGGCCCCTACAAAGGGTGCTTCTTGTGCTATCCACCACCCAATGGGTGGTGCTGTTGGAGCAGCAGCCACTGGTGGTGCCATGGGATACATAGTTTGCATGATCAGTGGGGAAAACCACAATCTTGAGCTTGGTTGTACCATTTGCAAGACCTGGTACAGTTGATGTTGAGTGTAGTGCAACATTTGGGAAGGTTGCAATGTAGGGGGAAAGTGATTGGGATCCACTATGTGGCTAGGGTTGGGCCCACTACTAATGGTGGAATAGGTGTAGATGCTTGAATGGAAGCAGAGACTGTATGCAATTTTGACATAGGTACCATGTGCACGTAAGGTAGGGTAGTTGTGATTGGTGCTTGGTATGATGAAGGAATAGATTGGGGAATAGATTGTGGGGGATAGGGCTTGGAAAAGAGATGGACGAATAGTGATGTTAATACACCGAGGGCATGGCATGACTACCTGTGGCTGATGAAACTACATTTTGTGACAAGGTAGATGTAATCATAAAGGGAGTAGATGACTAGAAGGATGGGATGGGAGGGATAGTCGTAGGGTTAGTTTGACCACCACCCTCGGATTGGAAATCCAAGTCCTCTTGTCCATCCTAAAATGCCTCATCATAGTGAGATGTCATGTCTCGTTGCTCCCTAGACCTACTTGTCTGTACTAGCTAATCTAAGATCCACCAATACGATTCCATCAGGGGAATTAAAGCACCAATAGTAGGGATAAATTCCCTTCCATTATGGTAAAGGAACTCAATGTTACGTTTGTCTTCAAGTTCTTGGGCATCTAAGGGCAGATTCTCTTGGACCTTAGCATAGAGGAAATTGTAAAGTTCAGTATGTTGTACCAAGGTCTTAGGTGATCAATTTTGGATCCTAAGAGATTAGTGTGGCCCTTGCACTAGGGTAGGCAATTTCTCATCACCTATGGTGCCTTGAACTAAAAAAGGGACCTCAAGGTTTGATGTATCAACAATAGTGGTTGAGGAAATCATTTTTGCGATGTTGAAAATGATTTTTCGAGCAAGAAGAAAATAGAGATCAAGAGGCAATCAGAGGCTTTTCATCCTATAAGGTTCCAAAGGAATCGTCGTTGCGACTAGCCTGTACTACATGATGTGTAAACAACCACAAGGGTTTCACATTTATGCTAATGAGTGATGAGGTATAGGGAGCATGTAGGACTACTTGTGAGACATGGAAAAGGCACCAAAAGATCCTCCTAGCACCAAAAATCATAGCAGCCAAAAACGTCGGTGGTTGGAACACCGAGAGGTTACTAGGTGAAATAGTTTAACCCTAGATCCATGTAAGGGCCATGCTAGAGAAAATGAAAGTGGGGCGCACTTAACAGTCTGGTAACTTAACTTTACATGAATGTTGTTTTGAATGTAAAATACACGAGGTAAAATAGATGATCAATAAATGAAGGAACGAAGGAAATAATGCCAAAAAATGATAATAATAAAGAGATAACAGAATAAACTCAGGTAAGAAAATGCACCACCTCAAGGTCACAGGTTTAATTCTTTTCCTTGTTTGAAAGATGATAACAAGTTATACAACGCCAGAGGTGCACAGAGAATTCAATAGTAACTAGAATGCTCAAGGGAAAATGCCAACTATGTGTTTTGGTAGCCAACTTAAAGACCAACTGTATCAAGAAGCCAACTCTATTTGTTGAGGAGTTAATCTAGGAGCTAACCAGTCAATGCAAAATGCCAACAAGCCAACTACTCTTCTCAATGTAAAATGCCAACTCTTTGGATGAAAGATGCCAACCAAAAAAGCCAACCTTTTGAGAATTGTTTGCTGAGGTATTTATAGGGCTAGGAGTAGGAGAAAAATGCAGTTTAGGTGCCACATGTCCTTGACCCCACAATATGCAAACATGATGGTACCCTATAGGTGTGTTGTGCCAGTCGTGAACTTTGTTTCACTATAACCATGTTATCAAAACTACACATGCTGGAATCCAATGTGCTAACAATGAAAGAAAAAATGGAGTCTCTACCCTAGGACTATGTCTTCCCTATTCTTATGAATAGGATCAAGCGTAGCAACAAATTTTGGGGGATGCACTAAATGGTATGCGAAAGTGGAACAAAGTCCCCAATCATGACGAGCTTAGTTATTGCCAACAAGCTGTAGAGCTAGCTAAAGATTTCCTGATGCCTTTGTCAACTTTGCATCAGTTATGCTATCTAGCACATTGATGTTGCGTAGTTGCTTACTATGCTGTGCTACACTATGTAGCATAGCATAACGTAGCCACTATTTTAAATAGGAAACTTGCATTGGAGTTAATAGCATTTGTTGGATGCCTTGGCACATGCCAAGTTAACCTTTGGAGCATTTTATTGATTTGCCTCTACACTACTCTACAGAGCGTAGTAGCCAATGTAACATGCATTTCTGTCAAGATTGTGGGGTTTCACAAGAAAAAATTGCTTGTGCTTCAAGAGCTAACTAAGACAGGGTAGTTTTGAAAGCCATAATGTTGTTAGATGCAATTCTTTTTCTGAAATGGCTTGGCAAGGGAGTCTTTGCATATTTTTCCCTTGGTACGTTGTGCTATGATATATAGCGTAGCATAGTGTAGCACCCCATTTTGGCTGAATTCTAACTTTGCCTTGCGTGAACATCTTGCCAAAACTTGTATTCAAATATTTGATTGTTTTTTCGAAAGCTTGCTATGCTGTGCAACGTAGTGTAGCATAGTAGACTTCTCTACTAGAAAACTTTCCAAATTGCTTTGGTTATCCCAAAAAACTTAGACAACTCCTAGCATAGTTTCTGGTTAGACTATCAACCGAATGAATTGTCCAGGTGGGCAGGCCAGAGAGTCCATCGGGACTATCAACACTGTAAATAGAAAACTTGCTAGATTGGACAATCTAATCTCAATGCCTACATTTTCTTAGAATGTAGTCATGACGCTACACTTGTGGAGGTCCTGGCCAAAATTCCAAGACCCTGGTGAAGCAAGAGGGTCTTGGAAATTTATGGTGTTTCAAGTTGATCTTTATCCTAAATAGGCGACATATCTTCAGAGAAATCTATTTTTGACCCTTGCTTTGCATCAATGCTGTTAATGGTTAGGGAAGATATATTGTCATCATATATTACCACCTCTCCACCCTCATAGGATAGATGGATCTCTTAATGAATAGGTGAAGAGATGATCCATAACTGGGCTAGCCAGGACCTCCCTAGGATCAAGTTGAACCTATGCATCTCTTCAACAATAATGAACATAGAAGTAGTGAGGAATTACTCCTCTCTCATGAAAGCTATCATGACTGGTCCCTTTATAATATGTGCTCCATTAAAGGATTTTAAGCATGTCATTTTGGTCAACTTGATCTGGTCAACCAGAACAAGTTTATCAATGAATAGGAATGGGATGATGTTGGTTTCCATCCCATCATCAACATGCACCTTGTAGATTCTCTATTGCCATACCCAAATAATTAGAAACATTGGTGCATTGGTCACTTGGCCCTTTTCAAGATCAACTTTGACCACCTCATCACCAAAGTGTTGACCTCAACTCCTAGTTTGTGGATGAAAGTTTTATAGCATGGATGGCTTTTTTTATCTATTGGAATATCTTCCTTGATAGGAATAGAGGTTAACACATAGACTAATGCCTCATGGTGAGTAAAGAAGATCATTATTAGGTCATACAAGTTCAAATTTGTGTTTTTTTGTTTAAGAGCTTATTTAACCTATGCTAGTACATCCAAGAATTTTTTTCCACTATTTGTTGTTTTGGTTGCCCTCACTTCTTTCATGAAACCCAAGAGACATATCTCTCAAGGAGGAGATTTAACCTTTGCTTATGCAGCGAGCTTCTAAGCCTCAATGCTTATTCATTGGTTACTTGCACTTGCATCAACATTCTAAGATGATGAGGCCATGAGGATCGTTGATAAGGGGATGAACTTAGGGGGACCTAACTCCATACATTTCCTAATCATTTTCTTAATAAAATGCTCATCAAGTCTCTTAGGTTGCATCTTTGGGTAGTTAAAGTATGATGTAGTTCCGACCACCAAACCCTGAGCAGGTGGGGGATCCACATATCATGGAACCTTGATGAGAAAGTATGTCTAGGTTACTATTACCATGACATGTTGTAGGGCCCTAACCACAACTAGTGTTATGGGAACCTAAGATGGTGTTTTGAAGATGAAAGTGGATTGTGGTTTAGTTGATGTTGTGGTCCCAATGATACCAAAGGGCACATCAACCAAAAATACTTCAAGCGTTAATTCTGCATTGTCATCAACAGTAATGGTGTTGATGATATAGCCTATACCACTAGCATTGAAGGAGTCTTTGTAGACCTTCATTGATTGGTTTTCTAGTTGCACGAGATTGCTATCATGAAGGACCAATTTTCCCTAATCAATCATGTGTTGAATGTCATCTTTTGATACCAAGTAGTAATCAATGTCATCGCCATGAAATTGATGATAGTTGTCGAATTGGTCCAACCTAAACTTTTTAGGGACCAAGAGCTCATTTGGCATGGCTACTGAGGGGTTTCTAAATATGTCGTAGTACCACTCATGGAACTTGTGTGCATCCTTAGACATCTGCCTATGCTGAATGCACCCAACACAAAGCAACTAGTCCAGAAGCTTGGATAGCTCGATAGGTAATGAGGGGTACTTTGAGTGATCCTTGTGCTCAAAGGTTGGCCCTAGGATAGCTTGTCCTATGGCCATTGGTGGTGCAAGCTAGTTGGTTCTTGTAGCACTAGAATCAGATGCTTTGTTGTTATTGGCTAGGGCATTAGGAACCTTCGATATTGGTTTAGTGTTCTTAGGCTTGGACATAACTATGATAGTTGTTGTTGCCTTACCCTTTTCCTTATCCTTTTTCATGTGTGTACTTTTATAGGCCACATAGGATAGATCTTTACTAGCCTCTATTATGTCTTGTATGCTCTTTATTTTAGTAAAGGCTTAGCTCAAGGAGAGTGAGGCTAGATAGTATAGTTTTGACTTAATAAAGTCATTTGTGGCACCTTTAAAGATCACTAGAAGATGAGTTTCTTCTATCAGCTCATTAATTTCATTTAGGGAAGTGCTCCAACATTGTATGAATTTTTGCACTAGCTCTAGAGGCCCCTGCTTGATGTCCATTAGTTGGTCCAGGGTGGCCTTAGGCTTCAAGTTGTACTTGAAGCAAGTTACAAATTGGCTGAGAAATTCTTCCAGTGTCAATATGGAAATGCTAGGAAGTGCATGGTAACAATCAAGTGCCTTGTCGATTAAGGACATGGTAAAGATGTCGATGATTGAATGTGGCCATGCTTGTAGGAGTAGACATTCAGAATGGAAAGTTATGAGGTGGGAATTAGGATCCCCCTTACCATTGTATTTTGTGAACTAAGGAAGCTGGACCTTGGGTGGAAAAGTTAGTGATGGAACCACAGGACTGATGGAATCATCCTGGTAGAATTATATCATGTGCATTTCTTTAAGTTGCCTAACCTCTTCCATTAGTGTTTGAATAATTTGGAACACCTGATCTAAACTTGAGGAAGATGTAAGTGGTTGCATCAATTGCACTACCCATGGTGCCTTTTGAGCAGCCCACAACCCTGTTGTTGGCTAGGCAACAACATGAGACGCTTGTTGCATTTGTTGATATGTGTATTATTAGTTGTGCAACTACTATTCCATAGGTATGAGTGCTAGGATCTAGCACATAGTTGTGGCCTACGCTATTTTTGGAGGTGCCAATGAGATGGTTGGGATGAAGAACACCTAACTCATTTGTGGGTAAGACAAAGGCATTGTGTGCACATATGGTTACATTGGCATCATAGATGCTAGCAAGAAAGGTTGTGTAGACTAGGTGGAGATGACAAAGAGGAAGGTGGTATAGGGTCTTGCACCTTGATATGCATGTAATAGTTGGTTACTTTCCACCATAGGTGTGGACTTGGGGGGTGAGAGTGATGTTGCTACCTCAAAGAAGGCAGAAAACTGTGACTAGTGTAGGACAAAACTAGAAATGGGCTATTAGACAGAGGCATAAAATGGAATACTACTCTCTAAATGAGCCTTAAATTTATTTTCCCCATTCGACAAGGGTTCATCATAGTTTGATGTTGCATCATGTTCATTAGGCCCAGTTACTCTAATGAGTTGGTCTAGTAACCAATGGAAGTTGTCAATGAGTGGGATGAAGGTGTCAAGTGTAGGAAGGAACTCTTTCTTGTTCAAATGTATGATTTTAAAGGTGCACTTGGAATCTAGTTCTTGGTAGTCTATGGATAGAACTAATTGAAGTTTAACACAAAGGAATTTGTATCTTTCATTGTTAAGTGCCATGTGCTCAGGTAGTTGGTTGTGCAGTCTAAGTGGCTATCATTGTGGCTATACGGGATTAAGTGGGTGCTTAATATCTACCACCTACTAGATAGGATGAGCCACATCTATGATTAGAAAAAAGGTTGAAGGGATCATGAGATTCATGTTAATATGTAAAAATACAAGAAATGAGAGCATCAAATGAAAAATGATTAAGTGCATAGAACATTGGAAAAACTGTTAAGTATGAAAAACTATGAAAATAGGCCAAAAAATGACCAACTCTGGAAACACTACTAAAAAGTGACTAACTCTAGTGTTGTTCTCACTATGCCTTAAGAACTTGTTACACTCTCTAGGACACCTAAAGCTTAACACAATAGACACAATTAGGCTTATGTCCTATGGGGTTCTAGGGAAATCGACAACTAAGATCAATCTACATCAACCGAATCATCGAGAACTCCTATACTAGCTTATAATTCAACTACTATTGTGGTAGGTCCACATGAATGTTACATATATTCTAGCTTTAAACTAGTAATGGAGGTGTAGAAAGTACATGAGACTATTCTTGAACACCGAAGGAATGGAAGGCCCTTCTTCTAGTGCCAAAAACCATAATGGCCATAAATGTCGATGACTAGAACACTGATAGGTTAGTGGGTGTATAGCCTAATCATGAGTCCATGTCAGGGCCATGTTGGAAAATAAAAATGAGGTGCCTTGAATTGTCTTTTCTATTAGATAGGGACTTACAAGGTGTTAGAACGATAGTGTGTGAGAGGCATTATCTAGCGTTACGTACAGGCACCAGAGCCAGCTAAGTCGAAGCGTAGTTAGGTGTTCCAGCCTAGGAACAACAATGTAAACATGAAATATGTATGAAACAATGAGTAAATGCAACAGAACTTAAGAACAAAACTGCACCACCCCGAACAAGGGAGCATAGTTATTGCAAGAAAAGAGGTGAGAGTGGTACACAGTGTACAAGCAGTGTAGTAGTGTAGTCACAGTCTCTAGGACATTCAAGATGTGAAACTAATGAATGCTATGGGGACTAAGCCTACTAGGTTGGTTATTGTTATGTTTCACAAGTAGAGTGGTGAACTACATTTTGGAATGTGCCAAAGTGTAAAGCACTAGGTGTGCTCAAGTGCTTAGGTGTGAGAGTGATAAGGATGGTCAAAAAGTCAAAATGTCCAATTTTATTTTCATTTACCAAACCCTATAATTCCAAATGTAGGGGTATTTATAGGGCTACGGTTAGCATGAAATGTAGATTAGGCACCACGTGGAATGAGGGTTAGTGTGAAATGAGAACTGGGTGCCACATGGCAATGAGGGTAGATGGGGCTATGCTCCCATGGAAGTAACAAAGTGATATGCTCTAGAGTACTACAATGGATCCTTAGAGATTATCAAACTATGAATACACTACCAAGATTGCATATGCTAGAATTTTGAAAGACCATAATGTACTTACAAATAATGAAAAATAGTGCAACTTGGAGGCTACACTCTAGGACTATGTCTTCCGCTCTTTTGAGTAGGGTGAAGCATAGGAACAATTTTGGGGACCAATGGGGGTGAAAAAGACATATAAATTGCTAATCTTGCTTACCAAGGAAATGTCAAAGCTAAGGTGAAGGCTAATGCTAATTTCCTGAGGCTTTTGGACGTTATCAAAGGCTTTTCTTCAATGTCACATTAGCTATGCTCTAGAGGTAGCATAACATAGTCAAATTCTGTAAAATTTGATATCCAACACTATTTATGTTGGCTACATTGTGGAGCATAGTAGATCATAGTACAACATAGTAGGGATACATAGCCAAGATTTGATAGAATCTGTAGTCTTTGTTCATGGTACACTAACTATGATCTGGGGTGTAGCAGGAGTGGTATGCTTAGGAGTTAGAAAATTTTCCAAATGTGTCTTCCATGTTGAGCTCTCTTGACAACTTCTTGCCTAACACTTAAGTAAAATTGGCCACTAAAAAGTGTGTTACACTAGCTACGTTGGGAAGTATAGCAAAGCATAGCAACCTAGGAGATAGAAAATTTGCTGAACTGTTTTGTCCATCAGAAGCAATCTTGACAACCTGTACCTTGGCACTTAGGTAAACTAGTGATGGAAATGTATGCTATACTAACTATGCTCTAAAGCATAGTAGGCAGAGTGAGAGTATAGTAGGAAACCTAGAACAATTTTCATGCAACTGCTATTGACACTTAGAAAATTTTGCAAAATAAGAATTGATGCATGGTACACTTGCTATGCTAGGGAGCATAACACCAACACTTAGAAAATTTTTTCAAGTTTTGACACTTAGACAAAATTTCCATTGAAGTGCTGAAGCTTGAAATTGGTGGTGTTTTAGTAGGTGTCCACCACTTAATGAAAAATAAGACATGAAAATGGCTAATTATCAAAGGTTGTTATATTTTTTATGAACTCTTTAGTAGTTTAATAAGAAGAATAATGAAAAAAAAAATTCTTAGAAGAGAATATATCTAGTTCTCCAAAGTCAAACTTAACTTAATTGACATCAAAAATAGACTCATTTTGCACATCCATTAGATCTGTGATAACATTAGAATGTTTAGTAGAAAATAGGACTATAGGGTTTTATACAAGTTTCATCTTGGTATTAGCTACTTTGTCACTAAGTTAATAAAATTGAGTTTCTCAATCTAGGAAATAAATACTTGGGATCTATTTATCTACTAATATAATTATCTCATACTTATGAATAGGGATGTGTATCTCTTGATATATAGGAGAAGATATAGCTTGGTGTTGAGCTAGCTAAGATCATCCTAGTATACTATTGATGCTAGGACATTCATGTATCATCATGAAAATAGCTTTAATTTGTACTACATTACCTACCATTAAAGGTAATATAATGAAACATATAACATCTATTCATGTACCAATAAAAGTAACAAGGTTAGTATAGGTTTCATTGAAATCCACATTATCATGGAGACTACGATGCTTGATAATAGTCCATGTGATCATATTTGATTTGGCACTATCATCAATATACATCAGTGAATCTAAATATTTTGAATACATCTTAATGATAATGCAAAATGGTAGTTGATAAATATCTTCCATTTTCAAGTTAGTCTTCATACTCTCACCATTAAAGTTTAGACTATCTAATCCATAATAAGAAACTTGAAGAAAAGAATATATGACTTCCATTTGAGTTGGAATGTCACTTGGGATTATGATTATCTTAAAAATTTCATATAGTACAACACAATGTTCATTACAAGTTTCCATGAGGTTATACTAGGAAATGTTGGAATTTGTAGAATGGACAATGATGCTCATTTATTATAGAATGTTATTTTCATAGGCTAAGATGTTTATTAAGCATGTGCTACTATAATTGGTTGAATAGTATAAGATGAATATGGAAGGTAACTTAAGTTATTAGATTCCTGCTGTTACTAGAAGAATACCTTCTTTATTATCTTAGAAGGTTACTTTTATGTATTAATAATGTTCTTCTTATATTTAGCTTATTTTGACTAATTAGTCTATTGATTGTGGGTAAGGATTTTCATTTGAAATGAGGGGAGAATATTAGAAGATGTTTGAGATGTAGTAGATGTAGAGTATTCTAGGGATGGATATGGTATGGATGAGAATTGGATGAATGTCCAGATTGAATGGGATTGGAAGGGTGGGAATTGATATCATAAATGTGATAGGAAGATGAAGAAGAATAATTTTTTTCAATGATGTAGTGGCATACTTAGATCAATGGATCACATAAGTTTTCTAAGATTGTAATGATAATTATCTAGGCTATTTGTAGTTAGACAAATAGATGATGTAAGATTCATTGGGTGGAGACTTCTGAGCTTTGGATTCAAGCTTGAAAGCTAAAATTGTGCCTCTAGATCCCAAGAAATTATAAAACACTTCAAGCTATTAATTATTTAAATACATTGTATATGGATTAACCTCCACCACTATTTTACCCTTATCAATAAGATATGGATATCATCTTTTAGATTCATGTTCTTATCTATGTCATTTCCAATAGTCTCATGATAATAGCAATACTTCCAATAGTCATATCACTTAGGCAAACAATGGTTACATTCTTAACTTTTAAAAGGATCCATAGCTATCAAATAAATGTGATGATAGCATTCTCTTAGTTGATCAAAAACTTGATTCTTCCTAAGGTGATCATCGCTAAGAAGATTGCTCAAAATTAGAGAGTACCTCATAGGTGTCTTGGTGTACTAGGCTCTACTCCTTTAAGGCCTACATTACTATGTGGGAAATTAAACAATTACGAAAGTGTCATTTTTTTCCTTAAAGAAAGAAGAAACACCTGTATAAGTTTGTGAGTCCTCTCCTATATTCTAGCCTTAGTAGTCTTGTTACCGATTGACATGAATTCCTAGTCATTAATTGAATAGTTATTTTTTTAGTACATCTAGTAGCTAGAAAAGCATAATTTAGATAATGAGGCTTAGAATAAGCCATCCTCTTTTGAATGTAGTCAATGACTACAACTTCAAATATGTCTTATAGGTGACATTCCTCAAAGTGATAGGGTAGTTTCATTAATGTCAATGCCCATCAAGAGATTAATTTATTAATGGGCTTATTTGAAGCTTATTTAATGGCACTAAAGGACATTAAACTTGTACTTTGGTGCATATTAAACTTGAAGCACTCAATGAAGGCTATGCGTAGTTGCTCTAGAGAGGTGATAGATCCATGTGCTAGGTACCTATACCATTCCAAAGCTCTTCCAGAAAGAGAGTTTGAAAAGCATCCTAGCATAATATATGGGTAAGGGACCATAAACATACATTCACTTTAGAATATGACCAAATGATTCATGGGGTCCCTTATTTTTCCATTGTACTTAGTGAAAGTAGGTAGCACAACTCCCTTAGGAAAGATGGATAAAGAAATCATAGAGCTTATGAAATTACTTAAGACCTAATCTAAGAAAATAGGAGAACTTCCTTACATGCTTAGTTCCTTTATCATTTTTTCTTCATTTTTTGAAGATACAACATCATTTCATTAGGTAGTGTAAGCAACTATGGATCTATTCTACGAAAGTTAATAGTAGGTTGGAATATAGTAGTAGGTAAGGATGTTATGGAAGGATACATATAGAAGATGAATCCAGGAGCTATAGGATTGGGTATATCCAAGGAGATTGGATTAGATGGATATACCAAAAAATATAACATACTAGTAGATTAAGGAATGCTAAATAACTATAAAGGGGAAGAAGAGAGTGAAAAATGGCTAGATGGTTAGTATGGTAGGTTTTGGTTAAGGAATAGAATGGATATTTCCAAATGGAATAGAGGATTGAAAAATGGTATATGGATTGTTTATATTATTAGGTAAAAATAACTAATATGATGAAATAAAACATGAGGGAAGGTTAAAAGGTTTGTTAATTGATGGAATAGATCCAGGTGTAGTAGTCTAGAGTAGCTAAAACTTTGATATTATGAAATATGATAAGAAAGGGGGTTGCTTTGCCAAGATCTATTATTAGTTTCTCTTCATCTTTATCTATTAAATGGATGTTAAATTTAGACATTGTGCTTTCCCTTCTTCCTCAAGAAGTTATGTGTGAACCAAGAAGCTAATCTAGGATATTCTTTGTATTAGCCTTTTTAATCTTTAAGTAAATACATTCCTATAGCTTCTCTTGCTCCATGATGAATGCTACTATTTATTAGCTTTCCCATCTTCTAGTTTAATTAGATGATTTAGATTGGAAGGAAAGCATGATAGATCATTAGTGTTCTCATATTCTACCATGAGCTTAAACATATTAAGTGTTAGAAGATAGCCAACTCCCACTTGGCACAATCCATTTTGTAGTCCTTCAAGCTTAGTCCTCCTAAAAATGCTTAATTTCTCCTCAGACCCATTAGCCTTTGGATCTTGGAGAAGCTTGAGGTAGATGATATGACCATAGTAATAACTATAAAAATAATGTAATTTCATAGAGCTATTACTAGTGCATTAGTTCATCCTTACAAATAGGTTTGTACTTTAAAAAAGAGTTGAGAATTTTTGGTTTTAAAGAAAATGTTAAATTCATAGAGATCAATGTGGCATCAAATTGTTTTACATAGCATATCAATAAGAGTTAACAATGAAAAATAAAGTGACTACACAATAGTTTTAGAAAGTTAATGTGACATGTCTATTTTAATGCAACATGTCAGTAGTACTTGGAAAAAGTGTAGAAGCAATATAATGTAAAAAATATTAGCATAGAGTAGATCTTAAAAATAATGTTTAGTTTTGTGGGGGACCTTCTTCTAGGACTAGAAATATGTTGTGGTAATGATCATCATAAACTATGATTTGATATAACCTAACATGAAACTAAGCTAGGAAATCGCATGGCCACCAAACAATATAGGAAAACTAATTTTTAACTAATTTTCCTCAAATCCAAAGGGATCTTATAGATCGTTATAAAAATCTAACAACATGAGCTAAACATTTTTTCAAAATGTTAGATTAAAAGTAGAAAGAAAATTTTTTTGCATGGAATAACTAGTAGAAAATAAGTAAAAATTACATATAATGTAGATCTAAATAAAATAAAGCATGGTGTGTGGCTAACAAGAAAGGGTGATTAATGACATATGACAAAATGAAATAGATATAATTCTTTAAAGTGTTAAATTAAAGAAGAAAATGGAGAAAAATAGAAAATATATTTGCAACATATCTAGATAGTACTAGAGTAAAAGAATTAAAAAAGGTAAGATCCAAATTATAAGAGAAATTAGAAAATAAAAACCTAATAGAAATATTCCAAGATATGTATTAGGGATCAAAAACATCTGACAAGGAACTTGGTTATTTCATTCTATCTCTGATGCATGCATCTAATGTAGATTTCACAAGAATACTACATATTCAAAAATTGATAAAGCAAATGGATGGATTAGATCAATGTGGGAACTTGATCTTGAGAAACTCTCCATGAGATAGGAGAAGAATACTAAAGGAAGATAATATGTTAGTAAAGGAAAAGAGGAATAGAAATCAAAGGAGGTGATATCTCTAGAGGACAAACTAGTTGTTTTATAGAGAGGTAGAGTCCATGGAAAAGGTTTCGTAGTCATCTAAGAAAAAGAACTAAAACTATGAAAAGTAGTAAATATAGTTACCAAATTCTATGTAGACATTGATTTTTTTCAAAAGATAACTAGAGAAAAATGCTAACCAACAACCTCTTCATTTAGAAGTATCCTCCTATTTATAGGTTGAAAATGCCTCGTAGATCATGAAAAAATGATGTAATGAGGTCCATAGAATCTTTTGGAATGTTAAAGAGAGGAGAATTGATGTGTAGTTAATTGTTATAAAATTTTATATCAAACAAAAAATGTAGGATTAATGTTGAATACCAAACACTAAAAGTAGAATCAATGCTGGACATTGAAACTAGGAGTTGTAGAGGATAAAACAAAAACAACATTGTTGATGATGCAAGAAATAACTTCCAATTAGATTTGAATATGGAGACTAGAATCTAATTTGTAGATGATGCAAGATGATGAATATGGACTATTAAAAATGGATTTAATGCTAAAAATCCATAGAAAGGACTTGGGACTCAAGCTTATGCAGAAAATCCCAAAGTGAATACAATAGCACTTAAAGAAAGATACTTTTCTAAAAAGGAATTATATCCAAGTAGTCCAATGATGCAAATCAAAATTAATGAAAAAAATCATGATGGAAATCCAAAGTCAATCTTATTTCATTATTTTCATGCCTTGATTAGGGACTTTCTCCTCTCAAGCTTACTAACATTTGATTAGAATTGATGGACTAATCATCTACATATCACATAGAATAGGTATGTAATGTGATGAATTCTATTGAATATTGATCATATCACATTGATCTCTTTTGATTAAGTAAAAAAATAATATGGAAAAGAATCTTCATATTATCATAGCTTAGTTAAGCACTGTTGATGCTAGGTTGGCTCGGTAAGACCTCCACCTTAAAATTAGCAAAAGAGATGAGACTACCATGATGAATTACAAGAAAATACCTTGTGATCCTACCCAATACTATTTCACTATGTTCATGTGTAATTTAAGTGACCTAAATGGAATACCTGATGGGCAATACCTAATGTACCATAATCAATATCTTTCACCTCTAAGTATGCCTAATTCTCAATTTAATAATTAAAGGTCTCATAGATGATAGACATGAATTAGTAATAGAGGAGGAATCCTTAATGCCATATCAAAAATTTATTTTTTGTAATATTTCTCTTCATTTATTAAATAGGTTGTTGTGATTAGCTAGGATTTTTTGCAATTTTTGAGATTAAAGAATTATCAATTATAATATTTTTTATTCCCTTCCTTTAGGGTGTTTTTGTTTGTGTATGTGTATGAAAAAATTAATGAATGTGATTTATGAATGATTACACAATAATTCAATGGTGGATGGATGAGTTATAAATGTGATGAGGATGTGAGAGTGCTAAATGGATTCAAACTAGAACCTTGATTGATAGAATATTCACACAACAAAATTCATCCATCCAATTTTCTTCTATCCATATCTACTTAATGAAGATTAGATTTAGTAGGTATCTAGGACTCACACTACAAGCTATTGAAGCTAATGCTACCTAAACCATGGGTAGCTATCAGGTTCACATCTTAGGTATGAGTTTTGGAATCCCAAATTTTTTTTAATCATTGGTAAGAAAAGGATGTGTTATCAAGGATCCTTATGATCTATGGATGGGTCTAATTAGTATGATTAGATCAAGTTACACATGTTATCCTACTTAAACATGTTGATTAAAAGAGATTCATGATTTCATGAACCTATACATGCCATGTGGTGGGGAATTAATTTTCGTGATTTGTGAAAGTTGAAGACTCTAGATGATAATCTAACATTCCAATTATTTCCATCCTTCATAAAAAACCTCTCCTCATATGAAAATGAAACACACACACACACACACACACATATATAAAGAAAACAAAGAAAAATATTAGTAAAATAACAATGAAAATAAGAAGAGGTGATGGAAAGAGTAATGTAGCATAAGCTTATTGATCAGTATAAATTTGTACTTTTACAATTTGAACCAATCTCATAACTGCTTACATCAAAATTAGATTAGTGGTTAAAGCCATACCCATACAAGTCTTTCTCATATTCAACCCATTGCTTAGATCAACTACTTCCAAAATATCATAGTCAAAGATAATCTATTTCTCATCACTATCCATGACTATGAAGGCTAGGAAGTCTCTCCCTTAGTGGACTTTGATAATATTAGTTGATTCTTCCATGAAAATACCAAATTATTTTCTTCCCTAGCTCAACATCAACATTCTTGACCTAAACATTGCTCACATTTGAACTCATGATTTCTCCTTTATCTCACTATATTTTTGTAATCTTTGCTTGGATGTGGGCTTAATAAGCATATACAAGGCAATCAATGATATGTTTCTGATAAAGTAAAATTTAGGAAGTCTATCATGCATACATGCATAGATGGAGAAAAATCAAATTTGTTACATCCCCATTTCCAGATGATGCTACTACATAACAAATATGATGCCTTTTCATAACAATACTTATCATTATCTTCAAAAGCTCAAAAAGGATAGTTGTAATTCAGACCCAAAAGGATGGATTATAATAATTGATGTGTCTATTGAGATAACCTTTGGGGGTTTGACCTAAGGCATTTATACATAGGCTTAGAGGTCATGCTAGGCAAGAAGTGGTAGAGCCAGTAAAGGTAAGTCATGAGAGCTAGGTGAAGTTGGAAAAGAAGAGGACTAGCCATATCTTCTAGTTAGTTGTAGGCCTAACCATGGTGGCAGTGTTGGATTTCCTATAAGGGATAGATGCCAAAAGAAGAAAACCCCAAGAAACACTCTCAAATCATGATCTAGATACTCCATTCCAAATCAATAAAGCATTTTCTTTATTTTTATTCATTTTTCTGCTATGCATGACATTGAATGTTACATATATTTCATGTTTGATATATTTTATTCTTATGAATAATGTCTTATATAACTTAAATTTGACATTTTCCATGACATCTGGGAATGTGATGTCACAAAATAATTATCTTAACTTCTAGATGTTTAGTGGTACATTGAATTGGCTTGATCTTACTAATGGTTGACCATAGAACAATTGAGGGTAGATGAAACTAGAAGTAATAGGTATGACCTTATACTTAAAAGGAAGACTTTGATGTCAATCCCTAATTTATGGGTGAGTTGTAGTAAAATGATGTAATAGCATATCTTTCATGGGATGTAGGACATGCTCATGTGTATCATGAGATGATTCAATGATTGGATAGGAATCTAGTAATGTTGCACATTCACCCTTCTCTCTCTTACCTATTACTTGTTCTTCATCTTTTCTATTTCATTCCTTATCCATTGTTATGTGTGGTACTAAGTTGATTTGGAAAAACAAAGGTTCAGATTTGTTCATCCAAGAAATGAGCTCAAATTTGATGCTAATGTTTCATTAATTATTGAGAATCCATAGGTGTCTCATCAATAGGTTTCATAAGGATAAAATAATATAAGTTCTTATTATGAGTAGGATCTACTTATGAATCCTTGATGAATTAGCATTGCACATGGATAACTAAAAGCTTATCTTCCAATGATGGTGACGATTGCATTGCATAAGGTGCTGGATTTATCTTCCACTTGTGTGATTATCAATTCTTCATATTTTAAGATTTGATCATAATAAATTCTCTTCCTATATTCTATTATTCTTATTGTTTTCATATCATAATAAATTCTCTTCCTATATTCCATTATTCTTAGTGTTTTCATCATTCATCCATATTCTAACCCCTATTTCATAGGTTTTGATTGATAAAAATGAATACACTAATTAATTAACTCAATCTCCATGATTATTGATGTCATAAAAGGTATGTTTATAAAATTTTTATTTTATTTTCCTTTTAACATATTATTAGGTCAAGTCATGGTGATTTGAGCATGTTTTAAACCTTTCACAAAGGTTTAGTGGTTGAAGAACATAAGATCAAAATGTATGTGGTGAAGTATGTCATTTTCCCTTACTTGGGAGGATGTGTTGATGGATAGCATAGGGACATCAGTGCCCATATACTAGTGCACCATCTCCCAACACTTTGCTCCCCTTATGCACTAATAGATAAGTATACATAATTAGGGAAATGGGAATCTTTCCAAATACATTTTCACACTTTACAATTTCATTTTCTATTTTCTTTTGCTCCCTTTTTGGCACAAACAAGTAATACTCTACTAGATTTGCATCACAATGGTTAGATTAATAATGTTTCCTGAATGCATTCTTCGTGATCTTTCTTTTCCTTGGTGTTCTAACCATGGTCCATTCCTAGTTTTTTTTAACTCAATCATGAGGAAGAGGCATCAATTAAGATATGTGTTTAATGAATTTGATAGATATTTCAATATTTCTACCTTATTTATACTTGCCCATGCATGTCACAATTCAACAATTGTGATAATCTTTCTCATGTGTTTCCAAGGATTCTATTTATCATTATATTGTATGTAATTTTTTTAATAGTAGTATGATGCCTAGGGAAGTTACTTGAGTTCTAAAAGTCTTTACAACTCATCATGGTAGAGCAATTTCAATCAAAGATCTATAAACCAAAGAGGGGCTAAGGTTGAATAATCTCAATCCTTTGTCTACAAACCCTTGTGTAAACCACCAATTTCCTAGGAAGAGGAAGGGAAAGAACTTATATCTTTTGATCTAAAACCTACTAGTTTTGCGCTAGAAATACCTTCACCTAGAGGTAGATCAAGAGATAGGAACTCATGTTCTTCATCGTTGGATTGAATGCATGCACAACAATAGGTAACCAATCAAGTAATAGAGGAGCTAACAAAGGATGATGATTATGAACTAGATGAAATCTAAGAAGGTGTGAGTGCACATGATGTTCAGAAGTAAAAAATCCCTAAGAAGAAGAATTACTATCAATTCCTTGAACTTGATCCTCCTAAGCTCAAGGAGTTGTTGTAGCAGATGGGTTTCCATGAGTTCATCACCTAGTTATTTACTTGGTACTAGCATGAGGTAGAGGAATTATACCAACACCTCAATTTTAATGGTGCCATGTCTTTCATTATTGGAGTCCATATGCCTATATTAACATGGGTAATTGATAAATTAAATTTTTCTTAGCCACAATATTAGGTATCCAATATCAAAGCTATGGTATCAAATCCCTAATCTTAAGGCACAAGCTATAATGTCATGTATCTAATATTGCATACATATGCAGGCCTATAAATAGAACACTTAGGTGCACCATCCACACATAGTTTCATTTCACACTTAGCAAAATTCCATTAGTTTGTTTTCTTAATTTTAGCACTTAGCACTTACGAGTGTATGCTTGTACTTTGATGTTTAGTAATCGAATGCAGTCTTTAATTGAGTGGAATGTACTTGGACACATTTGATACATGGAAATAAAGATCAAGATTACTCTACATCATTGCAACATCACTTAATCTTTATTTCTCACACTTAGAATAATTTTACTATTTTCACATAGCTTAACATTTACTATTTTCATTAGTTACTGATTTACTTTCTATGTAGTTTACTATCCTGGTTGTTAAGTGGAATGAGTATGACCAATCTCAAACACTTAAGTGTAACTACTTGGTAACCCAGTAGTACTATCACTCAGTATACCCAGTAGTGTGGTACTTAGTAATCCTAGTAGTAGTTAAAGTCCAAGGTATGAATGAAAGGTCAAGACTGGCTACTCATCGCATACAATAGATTAGATTTATTTACTATTACTTAGAATTAGAAACCCTTAATCCATGTTCTCTAGGAAAATTATGGCCAACAAAACATCATTATCATATGAATCACTATGAGTTAAACCATACACATTAATTTTACTAACTCACATGGGAAGACAATAATTATGAACTCTAATCAATTATTAGCATAATTACATTCCCTTGTCCATAGAATTTAACTAGGCTATGCATGAACACTCGTAACTCATATGGTTGGATGGTGGACTACTTCACTGCCTATCATTAGTGTCATTACTGGGGACTCATCAATGTTATGCTAAGTAATTGATTTCTCAAAGTTCATTGTGTCTAAAACAAAAACTCAAACCTTACAACTATAAGTAAAGCTTACCTAATACACAATGTCTAAAAACTATAATATGGCTTCACATAAAGATCAAACATCACTTGCCAAGGAGACAAGAACGAGAATTGGCAAAATTATTAATGAAGAAGAATGGATTATGCCAATGCAGAAAAGAATCACTTGTGTTCACACTAATCCTTACCATCTAGAATTTACATTCATCTTTTATTAGTATAATTAAATGAGGTGGAGGGATGTACAAGGAAACATAGTCCTACCTCTAGAATGTGCAACACTTAACATTCACCAAACTACATTAGGAGGAATGAAATTGGACCAAATATAGGAGGGGTATCATGTGACTCAGCATATGACAAGATCCTATGAATCTACAAAGGATCAAAGGAGAAGAGATGCTACCATGGAGATCAAACATATACATAGTAAAGGGAAGTAGGGAAAGACTTCTATTGTCATAGAATAACTTGATGCTCATACATTCAATTTAGAGAAACTCCACCAACACCTTGAGGAGCCTTCAAAAACACATGTCATAAAACTTGAAGAACCTATCAAAGTTGAACTTCCTTCAACTTTAGCATAGACACATAAGGGGGAGGCTACTAATGCTAGATATAAGTAGGAGTCAACGTTAAGGGTCCCAACTAAATCCTATAAAGAATCATACAAGAGACATGAAAGGAGAATAGGATGACACCTTACTCTTACTACCTCATCATGATCATTAGAGAACTCTAAAAGGAGATGACATAAGTACTGGGACTCTAATAGGAAAGAAAGGAGGACTCATGGTCATCATGACTGATATTCATGATGTTCTAACATAGAAGATGAAGAACGTGAATGAAGAAGATGAAGGAATAGAAGAGAGGATTAAGAGAGATATAAGCATAGAGGGGTTTACCACTACAACATAGCATATGAACCCCTACTGGTAACATGAAGCATGATAAACATCTAGGAAGATATCTACATACCAACCAAGAACATGAGAGAGAGTTGAGTCAAATGGCTTAACATGAACAATATGTTAAGATTTTAAGGTGGCTACAATGTTAATCTATAGCATCACCTTTAAGCTTTCAATAATTCTTATTCCCTTCAAAACATAGAGTGTGAATGGAAAAAATTAAAGCTATTTCCTAGAACACTGGTAAAGGAAGTAGAGAGCTAGTATAGGTCATTGGAACTTGAATCCATTAGATGTTAGAGTACGATGCTCAAAATATTTAATGAAAAATACTAGACATATTCATGAGTGTAAAACTTATGAAAACAAATGTAGGGATGGAATCAAGGAACTCACAAGACCTTTGATGCAATAATGGGCAGATATTATTCACTGTTACATAGATGTCTAGGCCATGGATTTTCATCAAAAAAATAGCTTAAGCACATCATAGATGGGTTTTCATGTAAGACCAGAGAGATGCTTAGGGTTTATGCCTAAGGAAGATTATCAAAACTAACCATCCATTGCATTCAAAGGCTAATCAATCAATTGCTAAAAAAGGAAGATGAACTCAGAAAGAGAGAATCAATTGAGAAATATCATAGAGAGCCATCCATCCAAAATAGGGATACATGAGTTTGAAAAGCATAAGAGTAAGAAACCTAAGAACAAGAAATTTAGGAAAATAATCTACCTATTCAAAAATCAATTAATTATATAGTAGCCAAGGTAGAAAGAGTCTAGGATTCAATTAATGAGAAATCTACAACTTTAAAGATTGATGAATGGTGGGTATTCCTACACTCAACCATATGAATACGAGTGTCGCACGCATGATCCAGTCGAACTCTATAGACTAAATGCCTACATGCTGCTTGGAGCACTTGGGGTTAATTAGTTCGTTATCTTCCTAGGCTTACTTGTATGTGTCATGGTGTATGGTTAAGCAAGTCTGAGGTATCTGATTTTTATGTTATTTTCTGGTTTTATGTCTTCTGCATGATGAGGAAAGGGTTGAGAAACTAATACTAACTCTAACTAACGCACTAAGTTCCTAGTGTCAGCATCCACTCCCACTTACCATACACAGCCTGAACTATGCAACTGTGGCTACCAAACGCTAATTGTTACTAGGATAACCACATGTAATGCATGTGCTCGAAGTGGTTGTATTCAGGCACTTAACTAACCTAAGTGTGATAAGAATCTATTCCTCGGCTAACCGTACACATCCTTGAATGATTGTAACCAAGTCGTACTTATCCCACGTCTACGAGTTTAGGGTGAGAGAGACTAATCGCGATGAGTAATCGATTCCTTGACTAACCGTACACATTCATAAATGCTCGTAATCAAGTTGTACTCATACCGCGCTAATGCAGGTAATAAATAACATGTAGGAAATAACATGTAATAAACCTATCCATGTACTACAAGGTTTATCCACAAAGCTCATCTTTATTTCCATACACAACTTGCGTTCAGGTACAAAGCTACTCGAATAGAGATCCGTTCACTTGGGGACTCCTACTACGGGCACATGGAAAATAATCTATCTCTGGGATGATCAATCCGCCAGAGCTTTGCTACTTTAAGCCTAGGATGATGAATAAGAGAAGTGCCTCCACTTATTTATAGATATGGCGGTGGACCGCGATATCACATATGCGATATCGCAAGGGACAACGCGATATCGCGTACGAGATATCGCGATGGCCACGATATCTTGTGTGATATCGTGTCCCATCATACCCCCATGAATAAATGAAAACTCATCCTCAAGTTCATTACAATGATATCAGGTAGGTATGGAATTATTGAGGGAAATGGAACTAATGGGATGACATGTGAATGGATCATTATTACAAGACTTGAAAAAACTAGTGTTCATAACAACAAGGATGAACACCTTATTACATTGTCATCAGGCCACATTTGGCAGATTGAGAGAAAAGAGAAGAGAGAAGAGAAGAGAAGAAAAGAGAAGAAAAGAGAAGAATTCTTGCTACTTCCAATGCCCATATTGTCCCTTTCGTTGTCCATCTGTAAGTGCATCATCAATCCTTCTCCTTGCATAGCTTCTTCTAGTATTGCTCCATTCCAAGTGCTCCTTCTAGATTCGGTCCTTTATTGCTTGATCACCATCTACACACACAACATAGTCTTATATTAGCAAGGGTAAATGAATTTCAATGTGGTTATACCTTGGTTCAGTGTAAGTCCATTGGCTAGGTTTTGGTATGGCTGATATGGATCTGGGAATATATAAATGATGGCTACCGAAGGTGTAGGGGTTAGGAAGAAAATCAAAAAAAATTGGGGCTAGGAGAAAATTAAAAAATCAGGCCCCGTACCCCCATGACTAATTACGAACCTCTAGTAGCCTTAGAATGGAGAAAGGAAAGGAGTATGAAAGATAGATAAAAGGGACAACTAAAACATCAATTAAGTGGATGTCAAGATGGAAATGAACAAAAGATAATGAATTACAAAATGTTAAGGGAAATAATTTAACTAAGGCACTAAATAGGAATGTCAGTGGGTCCTCCCCAAAGCAGGCTCATGCCCTTAAGGCCCTGACAAACCCACATTCAAAGAGTCCCTAGGCTTTTGGAATGTCCTTTGAAACAAGAGTTAAAGTCTCAACCATAAGAATTTACCAAAAAGAAAACAATGCATCTATCAAACTATACACTAATTATACAATCAACATTGAGGTGAATAGTGGAGAGAAGGGTGGAGAGAAGAGGATGGAATGGAATCCAAAGAACAAGGTGTTGTACAACCCCTTGTGTGTTGTATGATTAATGTGACTTAGCAAATATCATTCCAACTTTAGCCTCGAACCAACCACATCCAGTGACTTCGCATCAATACACTTGGCAGAACCATCCACTGGAGTAACAAGAATGCATCTCCTAAAGCTACCACCATCCCGATGAAACAAAGGAGAGAATGGAAAGCAAGAAGGGACTTAGTTAGAGGGAACACTTTTGGTTCCATAAACGGTGCTTGTAGCCCAAATTTTATTTCGTCGAAGGGGTGTGCTTTGAATCCTTACTTTGGTTTGGTTTTCTTTTTTTTTTCCTTTTTTTGTGTTTTGTATTTTTATGCATGAGAACCACACCATGCAAAGACTTTTTATTTTTATTGCCTCAGCTTCCAAAAATTGGGTAACATCGGAATGGCAAGAAAACTCAAGAAGAAAACATCCAAGCACCTAAGAGAATGGCCAACACAAATTCATCAAGTTCCCTTGAAGTCACATCCATTCAAACCTTAAGTCCTTCCTTAGTTTAAAAAGCACCCAGTCACCAATTCATTAAAGTTCTTATTAGAAAGGGTACTGTACATTTTCAAGCCAAGATAAACCATAGAATTTGGTGGATGGATGGATGAAGTGGAATCATTTCCTGCCATATCAAAAGAATATACCTTAGTGTCAACATTGTAACTTAAAGGTAAAAACCAAACGTTAGCAATCAATGAAAAATAGTTCATATCATCATTCCAAACACTTATTGGGTGACAAACTTACATGGTTAATGGCACACACACATACAAAAAATGGAAAAGTATAAAGACATTGTAAACAAAAACAAGAAAATTTAAAGAAATTTGTAAAACAAATATGTGTAAAACAAAAATGTGTAAAATAAAAACTTAAAAGAACTGAGGGCCCCATATGATTAGCATAGGTGGCCATCTCTCCCATGACTAAATTGTAAGGGAGAGATCCAAAATAATGAGCAAGGTTGTCCACTGGTGGAGGTGTAATTTGTACTGGAAAGTTTTGGCTCATGGAATGGTTTTTTTATTGCACATTAACCAATAGTCTTTTATTTGGCTATCAAGTTTATAAATCATCATGGCTCTAGAGAGGAAGGTTGTATGAATAATATAAGGGCCTTCCCACAAGGTTTGAAACTTAGTACATTGTGGTACATGCATGGGATTCTAATAGAGGACCTTGTCTCTTGGTTGGTATCTAAACCTTCGGATCCTCAAGTCATGACACTGCTTGTTATGTGCCTTGTGCAACTCATTTAACCATAGTGTAACCAATCTATTCTTTTCTAACATGTTTAGAGTTTCTAAGCATTGTTTTTGTGCTAGGTCGAGATCCAAGTGAAGTTCGCAAGCCATGGATCGTGTACGAAGCTCATTTTGTATTGGGAGTTTTGGTAGTTTCCTGTACACTCGCTCATAGGGAGAATATCCAATAGAGAGCTTCCAAGTGGAGCGATACGTCCAAAGAGCATCATTCAGTTTCGTGCTCCAATCATGCCTAAATTTGCTAATTGTTCAAGTTAATATTTGTGTAATCTCCCTATTAGTAACCTCGGCTTGACCATTAGCTTGGGGGTGGTAAGGAGTGATCAATTTATGCTCAACCCCTAAACGTTGCATCAATTTACGAAAGGTAGCACCTGTAAAATGTGTTTCATTATCAGAAACGAGTGCACGTGGCACACCAAACTTGTTAATGATTTTTTGTTGTACAAAATGTGTGGCTGTAGATGATGTGCAGTCAGTTACGGTGGCTGCTTCAGCCCATTTGGTTAAGTAATCAATAGTGACGATGATGTATGCTTTTCCGTTGGACATCGGTGTAATTGGCCCCATAAAATTGATTCCTGAGCTATCGAAGTGTTTGAGAGGTTGGATCCATTGTTGCGGACCCTCCATTCTAGCAGTCATTCCACCATCTCATTGACATCGTTCACAAGATTGGGAGAAATGATGGGTGTCCTGAAATAAAGTTAGCTAATAATATCTTGCAAGTAGGACCTTGGTGGCCATTCGTTTCCCAGCATAATGATCCCCATAGGGGCCCTCGTGAGCATCCTGGAGGACTTTCAATTGATCTTAATCAGGTACACACCATCAAACCAAGCCATCAGGACAAACTTTATAGAGTTTTCCTTCAATTTTCATGAAGTACTTGGTTTTGTGAAGAAACTGTTATTTCTTCCTAAAGTCCAACCCTTGCGGTGTTTTTTGGGAAATGAGATAGGTGAGAATGCCACTATACCAATTTATTTCCATGGGTTGATCATTTATCACACTGGCAAAGAGGGTTTCATCAGGAAAATGGTCAGATACAATATATTCATCCACTTTGTTGTCCCAACGCAACTGAGATAAGTGATCTGCAACTACATTCTCGGTGCCCTTGCAATCTATGATTGTCAGATCAAACTCCTAAAGAATTACCAACCAACGTATGATATGTGGGCTGACCATTGGTTTGTTCATAAGGAACCTAATTGCACTATGATCCATATGGATATATACTTTGTAACCCAATACATAATGCCTAAATTTGTCCAGTGCAAACACTACAGCCATTAATTCTTTTTCGGCAGTCGTGTAGTTGAGTTGTGCACCGGTGATACTCTTACTAGCATAGTGAATGTAATAAGGTCATTTTTGTTCATATAGTTGTGTTAGTACAGATCCTAAGGCATAATTAGATGCGTCGATCATGATGTGGAATGGCCTAGACCAGTCAGGGGCTTGTAAAATGGGAGTTTCTACAAGCCTCTGTTTAAGTGTTTGGAATGCTCGTTCACATTCCCTGGTCCATTCAAATGGAGCATCTTTTTTCATTAATTCCACCAACAGCTTGGCAACTTTAGATAAGTTTGCAATAAATATTCTGTAGTAGCCAGTGTGTCCAAGAAATGACCAAACATCTTTGACAGTTTTTGGTTGTCAGGTAATTCCTTGGATGACTTTAATTTTTTTCGGATCTACCTTGATTCCTGATTGTGAAATTTTATGTCCTAGTACTACACCCTTCTGAACCATCAAATGGCTCTTCTACCAGTTGAGTTTTAGGTTGGTTTCGACATATCGTTTCAATACTTGCTCCAACCGGTCGAGGGCTTGATCAAAGCTTGTCCCATAAGTGGAGAATTCATTCATAGAGACTTCTACCCCGTTCCCTATTTGTTGCTGAAAGATGCTTAAAACTAATCGTTGGAAGGTGGTAGGAGCATTGGATAAGCCAAAAGGAATTTGTTTATATGCAAATTTTCCCCAAGGGCTGGTGAACATTGTTTTGTCTTGGTCTTCTGGTGCAATTCTTATTTGGCTATACGCATTGTACCCATCTAGAAAACTATAGTAGCGATGCCCTATTATCATGTCTAAGACTTGGTCAACAAATGGCAGAGAAAAATGATGTTTGAAGGTTTCCATGTTTAATAGCCTAAATTCTATGCATACCTTCCATTTATCTCCTTTTTTTGGTACAATTACAAGAGGGCTAACCGATTCGCTATCAGCAATGGGATAAATGAACCCGGCTTTGAGACGTTGTTCTATCTCTTCTTTTACTATTTGTTTTAACTTCAGGTTCAATTGCCTTTGTAGTTTCTTGCGAGGTTTCATGAAGGAGTCCATGTAAATCCTATGCTAGCATATCCTAGGGTCTATTCTAGTGAGTTCAGGGTATGACTAGGCCAAGGCTGTTGGCCACTTATTTATAACTTTCAAAAAACTTTCTTTTTACTTGGGAGCAAGTTTTACGTTGATGATTACTAATTTTCCATTTGTAAGGATCATGTATTCCAAACCGGTGGGTAACAGTTTCAATTCTAGGGGCTCTTGTTTAAATTTTTCAGGAATCTCCAACTTCCTCTAGTTAATGATTTCATGGTTAAGGTTGGGAAGTTGGCTATGGACCTGTTTGAGTGTATCCATGCTTTCAACATAAGTGCTCATTATTCCCTTAGTTACTTCCATGCATGTAGTTGAATCGTTCTCTTGGTCAGCCATTAGCCACTGGGTGTCTTCTTGTTATGTGGCTACTGCATATAGGCACTTCTGTATGTCAATGTCCTGTGCACACCGATTACATGTGGGCAACATTAAACTCCATGTTACCCATGATTTCTACATGCAATGATACCCTGTGTCACTATATGTGATGCATGAAACTTTCTTCTTCTCAATCTTTCCAAGCATATTTTTCTTAGAGATTTCTAGGGAAAGATTGTGTATTCCTAGGCATGTGTCTAATATGCTCAATCATGCTCTTCCCATTATTATTAGGAAATCCCCTTTGTCATTGTTTATTTGGATTACTAGGAAATCAACTGGATATTACCAACCACCAACAGTGGTAACAGTGTCTTCAACCTATCCCAAAGGGATAGTGATAGATTAATCAACCAACTATAAATGGATATTGCTCTTCTTAAGTGGAGGCAAGTTCTAGGTCTTGTAAAATTCTTGTGAAATTAAGTTGACTCGGGAGTTGTAGTCAAGAAGAGCCTTATGAGGTTCATTCCCAAAAACTTGGAGATAATCAGGGAGCTTCCCAGATCAGAGAATTTCTTGGGAAGGTGGCCTTCCTTGATCCAGTCGTTATCATATGTGTGAACATAACTGTGTGCATTGGCCTCAATTTCTTGATTGAAGGGCTTCCTGAAACCTTATTTAGCACATAAGCGTTTAGGTGTTCAACCGCTTGTGAAGGTGAGGGCTTAGCTAGATTGTTGGTATTAAGGAAAGGTCTTTTCAACGTGCGATTGTTAGGACCAATTGAGGATTGAGGCTTATAATCCCTTGTGGTATTGGGTTGTCATGGTTGAGGGGGAATTACTCTTGACTTTGTTGGAATGGTTGGTGGTGGAGCTACTGGTGTAAGAGATGCGATTGGATTTGGAGGATAGCATGGGTATGGAACGTTTCTGGAAGGAGGAGTCTGGAAATGCTCCTAAACTCAGTAGTAATGTGGAGGGTTTATGTGACCCATAGAGTCACCTGGAGGAACCGGCTGCTACACATAATAACCATAAGGATCGGGCTGCCGGTAAGGGTACTGTTGTGTTGGCGATGGCATCCCCCATGACTATGGGTATTTCCACTGCTGATATTGTCCAATGGGCTATGGTAGAGTTCCACTTGGATAATACGTTAGTGGTTGGCAGAACTACCTTGGGTTACCTTGTGCATAAGGTAACCTTCGGGGTGCTTTTCATTGGTTGAGTCTTAGATTTAGCGCATATACCCCAGACTCCTATAGATGTGAGATGACTGGGCAACATCCCTTAGGATGGTCATAGTAGCAGATCTCACACCCACTATCATCATCTATGTCAGAATTTATAGCCTCATCGGAGATAGGAATTTTCCCCTTACCCTTGTTATGTGCAACGCTTGAATTTCTCCACTTTGTTTTACCTCTGTCACTACTTTGTTCCTCCTTAGACTCTTCTACGATTTTCAAGACTGTTTCAATTCTTGAGTCTAAGAAATCCCACATTTGGTCCATCTTGGCTGATACCTCGGTTGTTAATTTTTGGATTAGCAAGGTTTTCGAGTTCACCAACTCTTCGAGTGGTGACTCATCCTCCTCATCACAGAATTTCACTCCCTTCTTTCGAAGGGAGGAATCACAGTTGTATTCTTCTGCACTTTCCCTCTTACATAGTTCACCCTCTTCTTGCACTACTTGTTCCAACAAGCTATGTACTTCATGGGGTCTAAGTTGTGACAGCCTCCCTTGGGAATAAGTCCCAAGGGTTCATCTTGTTTCGTGCCTTAGCCCATCCACGACGTGGCGAAGTTGATCCCGTTGAACGTACCCATGGCCCAGGCAACGATGTAACAATGTGTAGTAGCAGGTCATGGTAGCATCTAAGGGTTCATAAGCACCTTGTTTCTAGCCTTGGATTTGCTTATGCAAATTGGACACTCTGGAGTACGTTTGATATTTTTTATGAAGATTTCAAGCATCGTACTCCACCTCCTAATGGTTTCTAGTTCTAAGGACCAGTACCAGCTCTCTACTTCTTTAGTGAGTATCCTTGGGAACAACTTAAGCTTTTTCCACTCATTGTCTATATTCTATAAGGTACAGGCATTATGGAATGCCTATAAATGATGTTGTGGATTAAAATTGTATCCCCCTTCAAAACGTGGGATATTATTTATGTCCAAACGCTTAATCCGACTGTCTTTTAAGTTCCTTGTGGGAATCCTAATAGCCTCTGTAATTTCAAGCATACTTCAGGTTGCGAGTAGGGGCTCATCATGATCATCTCTTTCATGAAATCTGTGATGTTTTCATGGTTCCCTACTCTCCCTACGTCCTTACCCTTGTCCTATCTCTCAACCTTCCTATCAAGGTCTCTCATCTTCCTTACTTTTACCCTCATCATTATGTTCATGATGGCTACGCCTAGATGTGGAAGGAGAGGGTGAGTGGTGAGAAGGAGAAGAAGAAGAGGAGCCATCAACATGGCAATGTTTCTTACCTTCTCTTCGGCTACTTTGGCTTTGATCATTATAACGATCTAAGTTTCCATCCTTAGTGTGAGTGGTTGTTCCTTCCGTGAACAGTTGCCGTTCACAGGGATCAGAACCCGTAATATGTATAGTTGATTGAAGACTCTGATGCCTAACCTCTTCACCATTACAAGGAGGGAGAAAATCATTTCCTAAAGAACCCATTATGAGGGGTTCATCGTCTCCTATTTAACTAAGGACATGTGGGACCTTGCCCTTCAACAGTGTATGTTGACTCTCCTGCCTTAAGTCCCTCATACATTGCAAAGTTGTGGGATGATAATCCCTCCTATCAAACTCTCCAACAACGTATTCAACAAATAGTTCCTGCATGCTAGTCTGTGCCACAAATAGTTTTAGGTAAGATTTAATGTTGGTGTACCACTCCTAGATATCCGTAGAGCTTACAGAGACTGTGTGTACTACCTAACTGATAGGCTCTGTACAATCAGTAATCGAAGTAGGAAAACTTGCAAATAGGTGTGGTGGAACGTTTAATGCTAGGGTGGCCAAGGTGTCTGCTATGATGTTTTCATTGCACTACATGTGTTGAACATCCGTTGTTGTAAACTATTTAGGAAAATTTTTCGATAGGTCATGATAGGGCTGCAGATGTGTAGCTTTGCAAGTGTAGACCTCAGTGATTTGATTCACGATGAATTGTGAATCATCGCAAATCATGAGGTGTTGAATGCTTACTTCTTGGGTTGTTAAGAGGCCCTTGAGTAATCCTTCATACTCTACCATGTTTTTCATAAAAAGGAATACAAAATGATAAGCAAAGAGTTATATTTCCCTAGAGAAGAATGTAATTACGGTAGCTGCACTACCTCCTTGCATAGTTGAGGTGCCGTTGAAATGCAAAGTGGCTTCAAGATGTGATGGGATAGCGATGATGGTGCTAACATGATCATTAGGGAATTCACAATCTATCATTTCCCAATCATCAATGGGTGATATCGTGATTTGCATAGCTATAACTTGACCTTTCATTGATGATTGGCTCCCATAATGCAAATCAAATTCTATGGTTATGGCTTTTCACCAGGCTATCCTACTACTCTCATATAGATTTTTTGTGATAGCCTAGAGTACATTGCTCTTGAAAATGATGTTAACCATGCTATGAAATAGATAATTCCTCCATTTTTTTAATGCAAAGACTAGGGAAAGGTAGTTTCTCTCCACCTCATTGTAATTTTCCTCATATGCTATCAATGCATGACTTAGATAATACACTAGAATCTTAGAGCTATCGTCTCATCTCTGACATAATAGTGTCATGATAGACGTGTTTGAGGTGGCAAGGTAGATGAAGAAAGGATTATCCCTCTATGGTAGGTACACAGTCAGGAGGTGTAACAACTCTTTCTTCATATCATCAAAGGCTTGCTAGCATTGTGTTGTCCATTCAAAGTTAACTCCTTTCTTTAGTAGATGTTGCATGGGATGTAACTTGTTAGTCAAATTTGGTATAAACCTTTTGATGAACTGTACTCTACCTTGTAACCCACATAATTCTTTAAGGTTTGTAGGGGCTGCTAGATTATCGATGGCCTTGACTTTGTCAGGGTATACTTGTATTCTAGCCTTTGATGCTACAAACCCTAACATGCATCCAGTTCTTACCCAAAGACACACTTTTTTGGGTTAAGGATTAAATCACGCATCTAGCAGGACTTGAGGACTACACCTAGATCATTGGGATGATCAACGACCTCTTTATATTTGACTGCTATGTCATCCATGTAGTCTTTCAGCATTTCTAGGATGTAGTCACTAAAGATGTATGTCATGGCTCTCTGGTAGGTTGCTCTTGCATTTTTGAGCGCAAAGGATATCATAGTGTAACAAAACGTACCGCATGGGGTTATGAAAGTTGTTGTTAAATGATGCTCTAGCTTGATGCAAATTTGGTTGTAGCCGAAGAAATCATCCATGAAGGATAATAGAGTGTGACTGGCCGTAGTGTTGATGAGTTGATCAATACTTGATAGTGGGAAGTCATCCTTGATCATGGCTTTGTATAGATCCCAAAAGTCAATATAGATTTGTATTCCTCTCATTTTCTTAGAAACCACAATGATGTTTGACACCCACTCTGAGTAATTAACTGCATGGATGAAACTAGCCTAATATAGCTTGGTGATTTCATCTCATACAGCTAGTGCAATCTTTGGTTTAACCCTAGGAGCCTTCTGCTTAACTACTTTCATATGTAGATCTAAGATAATGTTGTGCTGTATAAGCCTCAGATCTAAACCCAACATGTCATCGTATGACCACGTGAAGACCTCGATGTTGTCTTGTAGTATCTTGGATACATATTTCTGTGTTTGTGAATCTAGAAGGGAGCTAAGTTTTAATGTTTTTATTTCTCCCTTGGATGTGGTCCTAGGAATTTCAATGAGAGGGTCCTCAATTACATCCCCAACATCTAAATCTAAGGATTGGACTAGATGTTTGGGCTAGTCTGGGAATGTTTCTAAGGATGCTATGGTGCTATCTGCAGATGATTCCCAATCTATTCACTCTAGGTACAGTTATCTTGCAAGCTCATCATGTAGACCTGTTAAGGCTAGAGGTGAAGAAAGATCGTGATGCATTACCATTCTTACTCAACCTACCACAATGATATAAATGCCAAGTCAAGGAATACCTATTTGTAGTAGCAACACAGAGTAGACATTTGCAAAGAAATAATGAAATATGAAAAAACATAAATGATTGAAAACATGATACAAAGTTTTCAGTTAACCATTTTAAGGTTGTAGCAGACCGCCTAAATGCTAAAGTGTAAAAATGCTAGTTTAAGGTCTTTGCAACTTGCTAATGGGTTAGATTCGCAAATTAAAAGTATTAGTTTAAGGTCGTCATGGACTACTAATGACATTGAAGCCATGGATCAAAATTTCTAGTTTAAGGTCTTTACGGACCACTAACGGGCTATTCTAACGAAACTATGAGGTATTAGTTTAAGGTCTTTGCAAACTGCTAACAAGATTGAATCTATGCATCAAAATTGCTAGTTTAAGATCTTTGTGGACCACTAACTTGATTGATATTATGTGTTAGAGCTACTAGATTAAGGTCTTTGTGGACCACTAATGAGTTAAAGTTGTCAGTTAAAATTGCTAGTTTAAGGTCTTTGTGGACCGCTAACGACTTGAAGTTGTGAGTTAAAATTGCTATTTTAAGGTCTTTACAAACCATTAATAGGCTATTCTAGTGAAGCTAAGGAGTATTAGTTTAAGGTTTTTTCATACTGCTAACATGTTATGCTTACAAATCAAAAGTTTTTTTAGTTTAAGGTCTTTGTGGACCATTAATAGGTTACTCTTGCGAAGACAAATGACTAGTTTAAGGTGGGTCAAGTCTTTTAGTCAGGCCCATCTACCATGATGCAAATAGTGATACAATGCTATGGGGGAGTGCTACGTTGTATGAAGCATCCCACATTAATTGGGGTGAGTAAATCACAAGTTCTTTTTCGCTGTATTGGCTATAAATAGGGGTTTACCATTGGTAAACTCATCATTTTCACCGTAAGTGCACAGAGCCCACATCTAGAGTGTAGAGCTATTGTACCGATGAAGAGAAATGTAGTTTAGCATAAAAACTAAGAAAGAATATACAATTTAGATGATGGAACCCAACAGATAATGCAAACACCTAACACTTGCCAAGGTAGACAAGGTGAAAGAATCCCTGGGACGTCTGTCGCAGGTGCGCGTCATAGTGCGGGACAAAACTCCATCGGCCTCGTAAGTTGTTATGCTACCTTTATTCTTTCATATTTCTATTGTTGCTTCTACTTCATTTTTATTTTTCTTTTTGTTTTGTGATATGCATTTTCTATCATTATTTTTATTGCTATTATTATTTTTTCCATTACACCACCATTGTTGCCGATTCATCCACGATGAATGTACAAATGTTACGGTAAGGTTGCATGGAGTGTTGCTTGGACTACCATTGCTATGGCAAACTTACCATAGGGTTTTAGGTGATTTTGGAAACTTGGTATGCGAATAGCGTTACATACGATCCTCAAGAGGGTTTGGCCATTCAAATGATTCAATAGCGTAACATGTGTCTATCACAGCGTAGTGAAAATCATTTTCTTAGGCAATAGCTTTGTTGAAACAAGTGCAGTGCATTGAATTATTTCTTATTTAAAAAATTTCATTTAAAAATTTACCTTGATAGTTCTGCTATGCTACATGCATGGAAAGAGTTACGCTATGCTATTTGTAACTGGCTAATCTTAGTACGCTACATGCGAACTTTACTTGAGAATGCTATTAACATTTTTCATTATGTTGTGCAGGGTGATGCTAAGGCCAATTTTGATCATCCTAGAAATTGTAGGGATCCTGTGCTGCATAAGTGAACCAGTGGTCAATGTTCCTTTGCCCCATGGATGTGTGGGGAAATAGGTGGTCTGGTTCAAGAAAGGTACACGTGACTTCCTACAATTTCTCCTCCAGCACTTTAGTGTGATCATCTGGTCACACTTATTGGAGGAGGTAGCAGCCATAATAATAGACACTCTGTTCCCTAGGAAAAATTGAGGTGTTCTGAGATTCCTGACCGATGGAGAAATTAGGAGTGGGTAGGGAGAACGATCTAGTCAGTGCCCAAAAAAATTGAAGTGTTTAGCTTGGATCTGGAAAATGCCCGAATATAATTACTACCATCAATACAACACACTATTTATTTCTTGCTACATGGGAACTTTTTATTGGCGGGTGAGTTCTATAAACATATTTCAGTATGCTATGCAATTCTTGCTATGCTAGTAAAATGTTAACAATGTATCTTTGTTACCAGGTTTTTCATCAACAAGAGTGGGCTTCATAGTGATACGAATGCATTGGCCTTAGCACAGATGCCACTATGGGAATTTTCCTCCACCGAGAATATGTGCGTAGGCATGATAGTCTAATGTAGTGGTGAGTACAAAACCTACCCAACCCGGTACTCCTAGTTCTATAACAGATGTAAGGAGTACGGTTGGCTGGATGGGAATTGGGCATCTCTCAGGCCGATCACCATTGAAGATGTATTGGTGGATCTTTCACCATTCCCATCACTGTTTAAACATAATAAGCTAAATTGTGAGTCATTTGCATGTTCGAATGTTGCCCCTCTTTTCCTTTTCTATTTTTTTCCTAGTCTAAGTTTCTATTTTTTTTTTAATTTGCAAAATGCTATAGCGATGAAGAAATCCAAGGAGGTGATGGTGATTACCTCTAGGCATCACAAGGCCAACATCTACTTCAAGTACGGGGAGGTAGAAGAGACCCAAAAATGGATTTGCAATGGGGTTCCAGAATCACTCGCCAAAAATCTTTGGGATGATGGGCTCATGGAATTGTTCTTAGCTGTGAACCCAAGCATCCCTGCTGGTGAGATGCTTACCCTAGCCAACTCATTTTCTGAAAAGGCAAACCACTTCCACGCATGTGTGCACAATGTGTTGGTGGTCCTTGAGATCAATGATGAACTATTTGGGGACCTCTTCAGTGTCCCTACTTATGGTCTTCATATAGGAGTAAAGACCAAAAAGGAGTTGAACCATCAAAGGGATATTGAGGAGTAGCTAGGGGCAGAGAAAGGGTGAAAGGGGATACCCATGGAAGTGATCAAGCCAAAAGCGGCCAAAATGGTTTACCCCACCTTCCATGCCCAAGGTTTCCCCAAGTTACTTTCCCAAGGCAAGATCATTGGGAATGATAAAGCTTAGATAATGAGGGAGGTCATGGAAGAGGGGGCCCATTACAACTAGGCCAAGCATCTATGCAAAGGTATGCAAGCTAAAATGGTCAAGCTTCATTAGAAGCCTAAGTCTCATTTCAATGTGCATCATGCCTTCTTCATCACTTGTTTGCGATGGTTTGCAAAATTCTTGGTGGTTCATGAAAATGGAGTTTGGGTGATGCAAGATCGTAATCGGATTTCCAAACAACGGATTTTCCAAGTCTTTCAGATCAGTCGAGCCCAGGATCCCCTAGAAGCCATCGGGAAGTCATTTTCCATGATGACTAAGGATCGGGTGACCTGAAACTTCCATGGCCAGGACAACATAGGAGAGGTGGCCCCTACTACTACGAGTAGCATATCATAGAAGAAACGTCTCATCGCAGAGATAGTGGACACTAAGTTGCAGTGAAAAAGGTCTTTTTTGGCTAAGGAACATCCCTGTACAAACAAAAAAGGGGGTAGAAACTATGGTTTAAGTTACACAGAATATAGCCTCCCATTGGTAAATGTTATTCTCCATGTTTGTTTCTTCACTGGTTTGGTTAATGCCTACTATGTTGTGCTATGCTAGGTAGTGTAGCATAGCATAGCATTAATTTTAAGTTAACATGCTAAGCCTAATGCGAACTTACTTTACTACTAGAGGAAGAAGAAGAAGAAGAAGGTGATGAAGAGATGTTGGCCTCTAAAATGAGGATGGCTAATAAAGATGTGGGGGCCTCAAGCATAGAGGGAAGGGCCCCGGTCAAGAGAGAAGGGCCTCCAATCATGAAGGGAGGAGCTCCCTTCAATGAAGAAAACACTCTTGGTGATGAGGAGGACATCTCTACCGACAAGGAGGACTCCCATACTAATGAAGAGGATGCTGGCACCTTAAAAAGAAAGACCCAAGTGAATGAAAAGGAAGCTCGTGTCAACCAGGAAGGGATCTCTACTGATGATTGCTTTGCTGACTGTAGTTCAACACCGGATGAGTAGATGCACGTAGAGGGCACTGCTATAGTGTTAAGTCAGTAAGGAGGGGAGCTACAAGTAGATGCTAGTGATTTTGACAATATATTTGATAGTATGTTGATGGGCGACCTCCCCACTCTTACCCTTGAGGGTTTGCTAGGTAGGATCCTTTATATTATCATTTGCATTACTCACATGCTTTATTGTAGTCCATCTCAGTCATTACTGATGTGTTTAGTTATATGGAAAACACTGCTGTTAATACTATAGTCCCTTCCTTGATTTGTGTGCAACCATGGGCCAAGACCTCTGACAAGTTTACATTCATGCAAGGGGTTATCGATGACATGATCTACCATCTCAAGCAGGTGGATCTAAAAGTTGGTAAGTGAAGTGACTATGCTAGGATCTTCGAGTTTCTATGCTACACCTTTTGGATTGCTAAATCTTTGCTATGCTACTATGACTAATGCATTTTTGTATGTGGCCAACATCTTCTCAACTCAAGTGGGATCAAAAATGGCAATGAAGGTTGATGTCGTGCCTACATTCCCACCTGAAGTGACTAAGGTGCCTCGTCACATATACAATCAGGCTAGCGAATGTGCATTGCACTCGGCATGCTGATTTTGTGATTATAGGCATGTGAATGAAGACTTGTGGAAATGGGTCCAGAGGCTCAAGAAAGAGAAGGCCATCCTGATCGTCAAGGTGAGAGACATCTGCTCCAAGAATGAGTTCCTCTGAGCCTGTGATACCAATGATGGTAGTTGGCCCATAGTCATCATATATTACACAAGATATTGCATGGATGTGTGTCATAACAATGAGGCCACCCATGAGATAATTAAGTAGTGAATGTAGATGGACTTGTTGGCTTAGAAGAACCAAGACTAGAAGGATTATAGCACTAGATTTTATAGTGGGGGTAGTCCCTAAATAACCACAAGCATATGTATAAACTGGAACGTGCCACCTATCACAAACAAAACTGGGATGCTTTAGTGAACTTCTATACTCATAAAACATTCCTAGATGCCATTGATACTTCTAAGGCCTACAACAAGTTCATGCAACAAGTGATGATCAGCGAATCTCCTGAATGGGAAGTGAATCTTCCCATAAGTGAGACCACCACTCCCTCCTCTTCTCTGGGACCACCAAGATGGACGGCCATCTAGAAGGATAAAGTTGCAGTAAACACTGAATTGAGCAATAGGAACTAGGCAGATATTACAAAGAAGGAGGTCTAGCACTGCCTTGAGATTAGATTAGATTGTATACCCCCTAATATAGATGCGGGGCCGTCTTGGGTTAGTCACTCTCAATGATGCAATAATTTAGTTTTTATTCTAGCCTTTATGTGTAACTATAGTTGACCACTTCAATTTTTTTATGTTGTAGATTACGGATGAAAAAGCAGGGCCCCTAGAGGAAGGAAATGATAATGCCGAAGAAGATGATGCAGAGGGAGATGATGCAAGGGATGATGATGTATGACAACAAGGGCTTTCATTTTTTTATTTTTTCAAAACTATTGCAAACATTGTTTATTTGAAATCTTGAATGAAAAAAAATGAATTATATCAAGATTGGTGTTATTCTAGCTTGTGCATTACGTATGTTATCTATGCGATCGGTTTTTTATGGTTTTAATGTTTTTAATGTATCTTTTTGGGACATTGCAGGCCATGTGTAGTTTTAGGCCATTTTGGGCCATGGGGTAATGTAAATAAAAGAAAAAGTTTTTCCAGGTTTAGGCCTTAGCAGGCCATATGTAGTTTAAGGCCATTTCAGGCCATCGCGACTATGTAGTTTTAAGCGGTTTTAGGCCATGCATAGTTTTAGGCCATTTCTGGCCATGGGGTGAGGATATAGTTTTAGGCCATTTTGGGCCATTACAATGATGTAAAGAAAAAGGATGTGATAATGGTTTAAAGGATTTAGTTATGCAACCTAGCGTAGATGGATGTATGCAAAGTGAATAAGCAATAAGTGTACAACAGATGTTAACTAGGTAGGAAGCAATGGGGTTACTACGCTATGTGTAACTGCTTTCTAACCCATCATGGATTTGGTAAAATGTAGGGATGAGATGCTTTGCTGTGGCACTCACTCATCTACATCGTTGTCATTTTCTTGGAAGGGCAACTTGACCCACGCATTTTCATTTTCTGAGATGGCATGTTGGGCTAGCTCTTTTTCTAAATAGTTAGTATCTACAGAGACAAAAACCTATTTCTTAGAGGTTATGACCTCTAAGCCTTGCTCCATATCTACATTATTTATTGCTTAAGTTGCTACCTCATCATCATGGATCACCACCTCCCTACCTGCATAGGGTAGTTGGATCTTCTGATGTATGAATGAAGAGATGATTCTAAGTTGTGCTAACCATGACCTCCCAAAGATTAGGTTAAACCTAGGCATCTCTTCCACCATGATAAATGTTGCATTCGTGGGGAATTAGTCCCCTGCCACAAAGTCAATGTGGACAATGCTTTTCACCATGACTCGTGCCCCATTGAATGACTTCAAGCATGGCATTTTCATGGGTTTGATCCAGTGTACCAAACCCAGCTTATCCACAATAGGGAATGGGATGACATTTGTAGTCACCCCATCATCAACGTGTACCCTTCAGATCTTATGTTGGCCAACCTGAATTATGATGAATAGAGGTGTTGTGGTCACTTGACCCTTTTCAGGGTCTTTTCTAATGGAATCATCATGGAATTTCAACTAGGATGGCTATGGTTCTATGGGTGCGGAAGGAAGCATGATTGATTGATTGCGTTCTCTTCTACTGGCATGTTCTCGACAACTGGTATTGCTGTCAACATGCGAACTAGAATGTCATGGTGTGTAGTGGAAGTCATAATCAGGTCGTACAAGCTAAACATTGTGTTTTTTTTAGGGCCTAGTTGACCTGAGTGAGAGTGCTTAAGAGGTCTCAGCCACCTTCCTATTGATTGCCTTTCTCCTCTTCCATTTGTCCTAGGAGACAAATTTCCAAAGGAGGGACAGTTTTAGGTTTGGGGTCAAACCCTTTTAGGTGAGGTGCAAAAGATTGTGCACACATAGCAACATTATATTTTAGCAACAAGGACATAAACATAGAGGGTGAGAGCATAGGCTTGGAAATACCTATGGTGGTATGTTTTGTTGATGCCTCACCTATCAAGAACCCTTCTTGTTTCTTTGGATGAGAAGGCTACGGTACTATATTATGTGGGGTGGGGGTGGTTGAGTGGCTTGGCCCCCTGATGATGAATGATGCTTGTAGTGTTAATGCAGTTGATAGTGGTGTAGTTTTGCTTACAGGTAGTGCAGGGGCAGATGTCTAGTGAGGGATTCTTAGGATAAATAGTTGCTATGATTTTTTCTTAGTTGTTGGTAGTGTTGGTGCGCTACGTTGAGGTATATGAACCACAAATGGTTGTTGGGGTGGCTTGGGATTACTATCAACATCAATAGTGTTAATGATGTAACTAGCATGGTTGGCATTAAGTGGATCTATGTAGACATGCAAAAATTTATTTTTGGGATGCACTAGGTTGCTTTCATCTAGAACCAGTTTCCCTTGATCAATCATTCTTTGAATGTCACCCTTTAATGCCAAGAAATAATCCATATTGTGACCACACTGCTGATGGTAGTCACAGAACTACTCTAGCTTGAAATTCTTAGGAACGTGCGTCTCATTGGGAAAAGCCAAGGAGGGATTCCTAAGGAGTTCCCAGTACTATTGATGTTTTTTGGCTCCCTCCTCTAACATCCTCTTGTGTTGGATATACCCTACCCCCAGTAATTTCTTTAGAAGTTCTAAAGGCTTGATGGGTAGCGGGGTGTACTTAGAGCAATCTTTATGCTTAAAGTTAGGTTTGGGTGGTGGAGATGTATTGGGTGCCGACATCAAGGGTTGGGCTATGTTGTTTGGTGTAGGTGTGGGGTTAGTTCCTCTTGTTATTATTATTTTTGGGCTTGGCTTCATTTTCCATAGCAATGATACCGTTGTCTTTGTCCCTCTTCGCAGAGGTATTCTTATATGCAATGTAGGCCAGGTCTTTACTTTCCTCGGCCATGTCTTGTATGCTCTTGGTCTACGGGAAAGCATGACTAAGAGTTTTTGGGATGAGATAGTACAATTTATACTTAATGAAGTCATTCACTGCACCCTTAAAGATGGCCAGCAGATGGGCCTTTGTGATGGGGTTGCAAATCTTGTTAAGGGTAGCGCTCCACCATTGTATGAATTTCTGGACTGCTTTGAGTGGATCTTGTTAGACACTCATTAACTCATCCAACGTAACGTCTGGTCTCAAGTTATACTTGAAACACATTACAAACTGGGTTAGCAGCTCCTCTAGGATTAAGATGGAGGAGTGTGGGAGTGCACGATACCAATTTAGAGCCTTGCCCATTAGAGACATAGTAAATACACTAATGATTGTGTGTGACCATTTTTAAAAAGGAAGGGACTTAGATCTAAACGTAACAAGATGGGCGTTGGGATCACATTCCCCATTGTATTTTGTAAAATAAGGAAGTGCATCCTAGGGGGTAGTGTTAACATGAGGACTGCCAGGCTGATGGGATCATCATGGTAGAAATCCATGACTTGTACTGTGTCAGAACTAGTAGCCTTGAGGTGTTTGATTTTCTCAGTAAGGGTTTGGATAAGATGGAATGCTTGATCCAAACCTAGGGATGATGCAAATGGTTGGGGTGCTACAAAGGTAGCTCTGATTAGTGGAGTGGCAGGGGAAATGATGTGACCCATAGGTGGTATTGTTGGGAGCCCGTATGAAAGGTGCTACTTGAGCTATCCACCACCCGGTAGGTGCTGCCATTAGAGCAGCAACCTCTAGATATGCCATGGGGTAGGATGTTTGTGTGGCTGATGGGACCAACCATAGTCTTGCACTTGGTTGTACCATTTTTGGGACTTGGTATGTTTGGTGTTGAGCGTAGTGGGACACTTGCGATGGTTGTGAAATAGGAGGAGAAGTGAATGGGGTCCACCATGTGGGTAGGACTAGGCTTGCTGCTAGTGATGGAATAGGTGTAGAGGAAAAAATGGATGCAAAAACTACATGCAATTGCAATGTAGGTACAATGTGAATGTAGGGTAGGGTAGCCATGATTGGTGCATGGTGTGAAAAAGTAATAGATTGGGAAATAGTTTGTAGAGGGATAGTGGCTGAGAATGAGATGGTAGGCATGTTGATACACCGATGGCATTTCATGACTACCCATTGCAAATGATACTGTGGGTTGCAATGATGTGGATGTGATCAAAAACGGAGAAATGTTAAAGAGTAGGTTCATCCAGAAAGATGGGGTGGAAGGGATGGTGGCAGGGTGGGTTTGACCCTCATTCTTAGACCAGGAATCTAGTTCCTCTTACCTATCTTGGAACGTCTCATCATAGTGAGATGCTGTGTCTCACAGCTCCCTAAGCCTAGTCAATCGTGTTAGTTGATCTATGATCCACTGATGCATTTGGATCAAAAGAATAGAAACACTAGGAGGGGGAATAAATTCCCTCCCATTATAGTAAGTGAACTTGAAGCTATGTTTGTCTTCGAGTTCTTATGCATCTAAGGGTAGATTTTCTTGAACCTTATTGCAGAGAGAGTTGTATTTCTTGTATTTCTATGCCAAACTTTTAGGTGATCTGAAAACACCATAAAATTTTGGCCTAGCACTTTCAAAGAAGATTCAAGCTAAGTCATGCTGCTACCCAACATGAGTACAGCGTGACCAAGCTTGGAGGCCTCCGAAATAGCCCTGATGGTTCATAATTCAATGGGCCAGGTCCCCCTAGAGGCCCACAGGTGATTACACCAACCTCAAGCATCCAGAATCAAAAGTTATGGGCTTAAAATGCTTGATTTTGGCTAAGTACACTTTGGTCACACTATGCCTTATGCTGCACAGCGTAAGGATCAGTGTAATGAACTTTTGGAGCCCCAAAATTGAGCGAAAACAAGATGAAATTGAGTACAAGGACCCCCATCACCTTCACCAAGGCCCCTAATAGCTCCTAGTCTCTAGAAAATCAAATTTTGGGTCTTAAATGAGGTATTTTTAGTTGATTACGTTGGAGCTACATTTTCTTACGCTGAACAGCGTAAGGATCACCATGACCAACTTTTGGAGCCCCAAACGTAAGTCAAAATAGGCTAAAATGAAGCACAAGGACCTCTTGTGACCTTCAACAAGGCCCCCAACAGCTCTCAACCTCCAAAAAATCAAAATTTGGGCCTTAAATGAGGTATTTACAGTTGATTATGCTGGAGCTACATTTTCTTACGCTGCATAGCATAAGGATCAACGTCACCACATAAAATAGGCCCAAAACTTCATCAAAATGAGTTAAAAGATAGCATCCAGAGAATCCTAGAGAGTAGGTAGTAGTCAAGCATCAAAAAAAAAGGGGATCAGCATCAAAAAATCAACTCAAAATAGAGCATGACGACTTGGTGATGCTGGGATCACACTTTGGTCATGTTACACAATGTGACCAACAAAAATATAGCCAAAACAGCCTCCGAATGAGCTCAAATTTAACAAGAAGCATCCTCTAGACCTCAAGCATCTAGATCCACTCTTGGAGTAGCCTTCAAATACCGAAAGTGGGCTTCAAACTCATCATTTTTGTTTCAGATGCTGGATGATCACACACTGGATACTAGATGCTGACACCAAGATGCCAGGACATGCCAGACCATAGTTTCAGAATGCCAGAGAAAAACTTCTTTGTTGTAATAGAGCATTATTTTGTAAATTTTCTTTTTTTATCCTTTGAGCATGCCAAGCTCTTACACTGTGGATTGCACACACCACTGTAAGACTTGGTCATGCTAGATGTTGTACATTGTAACATTTTGTGCATCTGGTCAATGCGCACACCTGTCATCCAATCTGAATTTTTATCACCTCACAACCATTGATCTTCTCCCAAATCTGAGTCTCACGTCCAAAACCCTATAAATCTCCCATTTTTCCACTAGATCAGGGTTCAAAAAATTGGAATCTCACACACTTAAGAAATCTTGGCATCAATCTCATACGCTAGGCTTCATACAAACTTGGACATTGTACACCTGCAATCCAAAACCTGCATCTTCCCAGCATCCGTTCTCATCCATCAGGGCTAAATGTCTTCCTTGCGACCACTTCGCAACTGTGTTATGACTGGTGCACATTCTAATTGTTTATCAATACAAACAGTTTGCATTATTTCCTAGATTCGTGTAGTTTACATTATTGTTCTTGTTCATATTTTTTCCTATTTTCATTATCCATTATTTAAGTAGTTTACATTTTTTCCTTCATTTATGTTAAGTTTTTCATTTGTTTACGTATAATCCAATGCATCGGAATTGCGTACATTTGGTAAAGTCCTCGTTTGATCTGGGTGTGGACCATTCAAGGCACTCTGCCTCCATTGATTTCTAGCTTGCCCTCAGGTGAAGGTAGGGTCATACTGTTTCATCCGTAGATCTCTCGGTGTCCATTCATTCCAGCCTCTCATCGATGATTTCAAACAGTATAGTAAAATGGCACTAGAAGGAGGGACCTTTCTCTATTAGATCCACCTCTTAGCATCCTAGATCCAATGTTCACACGTTGCGGTTAGTGTCAAGGGTCCTACTCTACCTTGTTCCTAGTGTTCAGGCACTATTTCCTACTGATAAATCTTGTGTTCTAGTCCAGATGCTATTTTAGAGTTTTCCAGGCACATTCTTGCTTAAATTGTAGTGTCTTGCACCTTCCTCTCTTAGATCCAAACACTTCCCATAGTGTCTTGCACTCTCTATCAGTTTTAGACATTGTTTATAGCATCCCTAATCCTTATCTTTCTCTTTTGACGCTATTCAAAACGGCCAGATCTAAGTTTCCTTCTTAGATGCTATGTCCAACACGTAGTTTTCTTACCTAAATGCCCCATCCAGCGTCAAGACGTTGTGCCTTAGCTTCAAACATTGTACGTAGTTTCCACACATTGCAGTTGGTCACATTGTAGTTCCTCATCCTGCAGTTGCTCACACTGTAGTTGCTCACACTGCAATTGGTCATGTTGCTATAGTGCTTACATTGCTATAGTGCTCATGCTGTATGACACCACTCCTTTGGCCTTCACACCCTATTTTTCTTAACATTAGCACCATATGCTACTCCTTGCCCTACCTTATTCGCTGTGCACATTAACTATATGATGTACCTCTTGAACTGCTTGTATGCTGCTCTTGTTGTTCATATGATGCAGTACATTCTTATATGCTGAAACTCCTTTGTATACTATTCAACACTTTGTCATATTTCCCCTCTTCAAAACTTAGCCATATTTTCTCTATTTAACACTTAGCCATTAATTTTCTTTTGCTTACACTATTACATCTAGAAACTTTGACAATGGACCCTATGCACACCAACACCATCGCCATGCCCGTTACCGTCTTTGGTACTACAATATTGGGTCCCGTCATTGCCACTGAGTCCATGTTCACCCTTGGCAAGATGAACTTTCAGGGGCCACCTCGTCGGTCACTGAGATTTCAAGGTAAATATCCCATATTCACCATCTTAACCCCTGAAAAATAAAACTTTATTTGTGTTAAAATCCAAGCTAACCTTGCCGTTGACCAAGCCAAGCTGAAAGCAAAGAGACATTATGAGCTAATTTACAAAGGAGGTTATGACTTCATTCCCACCACCTACGATGTCATCCCACTCACTGAATCCCACCATGATCTCCTATCACAACTCCTCATTGTACTGCCTGAAATTGTCGGTCTCTGGCTGGAAGAAAAACAGAGGCCGCGAGATCACAAGACGAGTACAGAAGACCCTACCTTCGCCTGAGGGTGAGCTAGAATGCACGAAGGTAGAGTACCTTGGGTGGTACACACACGGATTAGACAAGGATTTCCCCGTGCGTACGCAAAATGCTATACGTTGGGCTATGCGTAAACTGTGGCAAGCGTAAATGAAGCGTAAACAGTGTAAAATAGATAGAAACGAAGCGTGAGCGTAAACAGGCGTAAGTAATGTGTGGGCCAAATTGACGTAAAACTGTAAAAGAAATTATGTGGCGAATGTAAATAATGGTGTTACAGAGTCAAAGTACAGTGCACTGGTCTAACGCAGTCGTGTGGGAACAGAAGGAGGACGAAAAGCCCTGACATATACAAGCATGACTCGGCTGGTCTGCAGGCCGAGTGGAGCGTAGAGACTGTATCTACAGCGTACAGAGATTCCCAGCGTAAGAAGGTTTTAACTCTTTTGCGCAGTGTAAATGTTCTCTGGTATGCTCTGGGATTTTGCCAACCGACCTGGGTAAAGTGGAAAATCAGGGATTTTATAGAGGTTGTTAAGCTAGACTCGGGTTGGGTGACACGTGGAGCGTTGACCGGCTGCACACAATTTACAAATGTACAATATTACAAGTGTTGGGCGTATATGGTGGGCGTATACACTGTATCAGGTCGGCGTATACGCTGGATGCGCTGAGCGTGCGTGCACGTGGGTGAAGATGCTGAGGGATGGGCGTATACGCTGGGAATATACGCTGGGCGGATGCAAGGCGTACATGCCGATGGATGCTGGGCATACATGCTGATGGATGCTGGAGTATACGCTGGGCGTATACGCCAAAAGATGGCCACTTGCTTCAATTATTGCTATTTGGTGTTGTCTTCATTCTGCCTTTGGAGATTTCGTGCTGGCCGTAAACCTTTACCGTACACCGGGCGTGCGAGTTGGATGTCTACGCTAGGCGTATACGCTGAAAATCCAAGCATCTATGCTAGCAGGCGTATACGTTGTGGATTCGAGCGTCTACGCTGGGGATTTCCTTCAGCGTAGACACTGGGCATATACGCTGGTGCCGGATACTTAGTTAAAATGAAGCTGTTTGACCTCCAAAGTTGCAATACGTGATGCCCACTGTAGCCATGGTTGTCTATGGGTCCCATGGACTAGCTTTTTTTTTTTTGCTAGAGAAGTACTAAGCACTGAATTTTGTGGTGTTTCATTGGCTCCTCTTGACCAGACGTCATCGTACGGTGTTCAGTAGTACATGGGATCGAGAAAGTGGAATTTGTAGCTAATAGGAGGATCGAGATCGCGGGGATTGGTGACTACCCAAAGAATTGTGTTGTGGACAGGGGATGTTTAGATATGTGGCATGCTGATCTTTTCCAATAGCCAATGTTTTAGCATACTCGGAGTTCCGACATGCGATGTGCATCCTTGGACGGAACAGGGACCTAGGTTAGCTTTCAAGGGAATCCTGTTGACGGGGCCAAAGCTACGGGAGGATGTGGTACATGCTTTGGAAGGACAGGGCGCATGTTTAGTGTTCTGGGGAACCTATTGGCGGGGAGCAAAAGCCATGCAACTACATTTTTTTTTACCGTTTTACACATGAGTACTTAGTTTTGAGACGACTACCTTCCCACTTGGGACTTATATGGGAAGTGCCTAGGGTCTCGGTTGTTTTTTTTTTCCAGCGTAAACTTTTACTCTGCTTTTGTACTCATGCGCAGTTGCTGTGCTGTGTGTTGCAGCTGCTTTATAGTGGTACAATGTTTTAGATGTATTGGGCGTGTCAAGGGGATGTCGGGGTAAAATGTGTTGGCGAATGGATAAAGAATTTTTTCGATGAATGGGGATGTACTAGTGAATGGTTTGATTTAGTCCTGCCAGGTATGTTGCGAACATTGTCTTACCTTGCTGCTTATGGTGAAGTGCATCTTTGTGCGAAACTTCTGGGTGTCATCCTGCAAACATAATGCCAAGGAGACAAGAAAAAAAAACATCAGCGAATAGACGAGCTTAGACTTACATGGCGGCCAATGGCGCAAAGATGCTGAAGGAAGGCAGACACTATGTTTAGCTGACAGCAATACTGACAAGGGTGATTGATGGCGAGTGATGCAGTGAAGTTGATGAATGAGCATGGCGGCAGAGTGATGTGCCGGATGTGAAATTGTCAGTTTATAGTCTTGACAGACGATCATGGGTTAGTTTTATGTCATAACCCGTTGGACATTGCCTGTTTAGCGTCATGACAAACGTTACATTGCTAGTTTCTAGTCTTAGCAGACTATGGAGAGGCAAGCTAGGTTATAGTCTTAGCGGACCCGATTGGTTAGGACAGTGGCAGCTTACTGTCGTGCTGGACGGCTGCTAGTTTACCGTCGTTGCGAACACTGTGGTATTAGTTTTAAGTCATAATCCAGGACTGTTCTGTGGTATTAGTTTTCCTTCATGATTCTAGGACGAGCTATGGTATCAGTTTATAGTCGTAATTCCAGGACTTGCACGTACCTGAGCTGGTATTCAAACGTAGAACGATTTTAGGTACAAATGATTTGTCGAATTGGGAAACTCATTCCCTTCCATGTCAACTAGCTTAAATGCACCATTATTAAATGCTTTGATGACCATATAAGGCCCTTCCCAGTTGGTTGAGAATTTGTTGGATGTTCCCGAACAGCTTTGAGCACGAGGTCGCCTTCTTGGATAGGGCGCTTGTTGCTGTTATGATGATGTCACTGTCGTTGTTGCTGTTGGTACCATTCGATCTAGTCGAGCGTGCGTACACATTCTTCTTCTGCCAAATCCAGGTCAATGGTATGTAGATTATTGTTTTTATCATCGTCGAGGAGTCCGGAGAGTGTGATCCTTAATGATGGTACCTGTAATTCTAAAGGTAAGACAGCTTCTGAACCATAAACAAGACTATATGGCATTTTACCTGTTGACGTTCGGTGTGTAGTGCGGTATGCCCATAATGCGTACACTAATTACTCGTGCCATTTTCTTTTGCTTTGGGTCAGCATTTTCTTAAGTATTGTAATGAACGTCTTATTTGTTGCTTCTGCTTGCCCATTGCTCTGAGGATAGTAAGGTGAGGAAAATGAGTGTTTGATCCCTAGACTGTCGCAAAAGATTTTGTTTCGGCACTGCTAAATTGCGGCCCGTTGTCAGTGATGATTTTCATGGGAATGCCAAAATGGGTTATTATGTTTTCAAGGATGAAATTGCACACATGTTTAGATGTGGTCTTTCGGAGGGGAACAGCCTCAACCCACTTCGTGAAGTATTCAGTAGCGGTTATGATGAAATTGTGCCCTGCGGAAGACGAGGGTGTGATTGGTCCGATGAGGTCCAAACCCCATTTTTGGAAGGGCCACATGATCTGCACCATCTGCAACTCGTTCGGTGGGACATGGATTAGGTTACTATGCTTTTGGCAAGTGTCGCATATTCTAACCTTGGAGAGACAGTCATATTCCATATGTGGCCAATAATAGCCTAATCGTCTTATTTTCGTTACCATGGCTTTAGGCACAATGTGTCCCCCGCATAGTCCCTCGTGCATTTGTTCAACAACCGTTTGGGCATCAGCATTACTAACGCATGTTAGCAATATACCTTCATAAGATCTGCGACACAATGTGTCCCCTACTAAGGTGTATTGCCTAGAATGCTTTCATACGGCATCCTTTTGCGTATTTGTTAGATGTCGTGGTGCCTCGCCGCGTAGAAGGTATTCTTTTATGTCATCATACCATTCCACTGCGTGTGTTGTACTAATGGATGCAATCGACAACGTGTTAAGGGTGTTGGTGATTGGTTCAGCGAAACTGATTATGGAGCTTGGCAACGTATGAAACATGTTAGGTAAGATATTTAATACTAAGGTTGCTAATACATCCGCAATAGTATTGTTGTTTCTGGAAACATGTTGCACATCTGCACTTTTGAATTGCCCTATTAAATGTGTTGCCAAATCGAAGTTGTAACGACGGAAAACGTCGGCAGCTGGAAATACCGACCGAAGTTCCGTGTACACAGCCTTAACAACGGATCCGCGCGAGGGCTGAGCTGGAAAAAACGAATCCGCGGTGCCCTGAACGATCTTGTCGATCAGACAGGGACTTACGGGTCAGTAAAAGCGATGACGATTCAGTTATGAACTTTCGTGTATGTGTCGTGATTTTGACGCGAAAGATCGTAAAACGGAGCGAAACAACGACGTAAATAGATCGCTACGAAGATAACGTTAAAAACAAAGAAAACCGGAAAGATGCTGATTCAGGAGAGAAAACAGAGGGGATGTTGCAAAGATCAAAGATCTATGTCTCAATGCTGGATCTGGTGTATGTTTGCGTGTGTATTACGTTACAGTGGGAGAAGACTCCCAACAACTGAATACAAAATGAGTACAAAACAACAAGAAAACTGTCTGGACAGAAATCCGATCTACCTCGTAGGTCAAAGCTTAGATGCAGAAATGGTCAAGCAATTTCCGTTTCGCTTCTCGGCTTCAGATAGATCTGCTGCTAGGAGCTCGTGCGTTCTGTGTTCTGTTGCTGCTGAAGAATGATGTCTGCGGCCAAGAGGTTGCTCTTGTTTCTCTGTTTCAGGGCGATTAGTTTCCCTTGCCCAGAAAATGCTCTCGTCCTCTTGGTCTTTGTCAAAGTGTTCAGCACCCTTGCTAACTGCTGGTTCCTTCCCTCTTCTTGTTTCAAAAGTCTCCCCCCTTTTTTCTTTGTCAGTCAGGGTATTTATAGACTACGACACGCGCAACCCTGATGATGTGGGCCCGAATGTCGCGGGTTTCACCGATGCAATTCTTTTAAGTCGAACTGCGACTACGCACAACACGCTTGTTTGCGTGCTGTGCGTGTAAAGAGCAAGCTCATGATAGACATGTCTTGGCTGTGTTTGCGCTCATTCGCGTTGCGTTGCGTTTATGAGCGCAACTTTGGCGTAGCAATGACACGCTTAAGACTATCGTACGCTCATCACGCAACTGTGCGTAACGCAGCGTAAATGTAGCACACTCCACGCAGCTACACGTGGTGGAGTATGATCAAAGTGTAACTTACGCTCATCACGCAGCTGTGCGTGACGAAGCGTAACGTGCGTGTTGTTGCATTCTGACCTATGCATGAGCACGCATCATTGCGTAACGCGCGTAAAGATCAGTTGAGCATTGCAAGAACAAGTGCCAACCTGTCG
>MNCI01001641.1:0-11590 GCA_015680685.1 Gnetum montanum
CTAACTCTGGAGTGATCAATCTGCCAGAGCTTCGCTACTTCTACCTAGGATTGGGAAATGAAGGGAGTGCCGCCTCTTATTTATAGATATGGCGGCGGGACGCGATATCGCAGGGGAAGACGCGATATCGCGTACGCGATATCGCGGCCCAGTGCATGTCGCGTCTCATCAACAAATATCAAGAGAAGCACATGTGTTTTCATCATATACCAAATAATTAAAATCTCTACAAATAATTAATTTTCTAATATAAGGAAGTTCAATAATAACATTTTCTAAACATTAAAATTAGTGATCTTTGGAAAGTTCTAGACAATTATAGATGGAAAAATTCTCTAGAGCAAAGTAACAGAAAGAGAGAATGATAATGCCTATTGATGTTGTACTTTTTAATCATATATATTACTTATGATCATAAATTTTATAGTAGTCTACACAATGCATAAACTCATCTTCCATCAAATATGTAATACCCCTAGAGATTCCTCATTGCTTGTATATCTTTTTATTTTTAATTAAATACTTTTTAAAATATAGAACCACAAACTATTTAAAATCTCTTGCCTCCCAAGTTTTAGCTAACCCAAAAATGTCATAAGCAACAAAAAACTTTATACCATATAGAGTTGCTACTTTATTGGTAACTGATCCTTCAATATTTAAATAACTAGTGTAAAGATTCTGATGAGCAGTGAGGTACCCCTATTTCCAACCATACAAATCACAAGCGTTCATGCATGATCTAGTCAAATTTCATGGATGAGACTAGTTGTGGCATCTAGATTGCTATGCCTTGATTGCAGTTCGTTGTCTTCCCACTTGGACTAGTGGTAGCTTTGTCATGTATGGTTTAGTCTAGAGTGAGGCATATGATTTTTATTATTTTATATTTTATTGTTCTACAATTAACAATAGGTTGAAACTTAATTTGTAATCAATTCAAGTAATCTAATTTCTAATTAATAATCAACTACCCTAACATAATTATCCAATCCCACTTCCCATGCACATCCTGAACACATATAATGCTGCTGGGTTCCAAACGTTAAGAGTTGTTGGGATTACCAAGAGTCATACACATGCTTAAAGTGATCGTACTTATGTGCTTAATTAATTAACATGCATAAAAATTTAAATATTAACTAAGTACATGAAAAGTAAATTGCAGGGAAAGTAAATCTAATCTAAGTCAGAGTGTTGCAATGGATAAGAATCAGTCTCGATCTTGTTGCCGTTCATGAAATATGTCCAGGTACATTGCCAGTCGAATAAGACTTTGTACAACTAACTCAAATCCTCTTTGTGGGCACTCACTGACTATTTTCTAAGATTATGAAATAAAATTGCAAGAATTTGACTACTCTATTGACAAAACTATGGAAAACTAATGTAAAACTAACCCAAAATGGGAGCCTAGGCGCTATATTTATAGGCCAAAGTATATACCTTGATGTCAAATACCCAACGCTGCAACCAGGCCCAGAAATTGTGTACTTGACATTGCCGCCAAGCCCTGACATCATGTACTTGACGTCAGAGAAGATAGAAAATAGTGATTCATCAGATGTCAAGGCTAGGCAAATCATGACTCATCATACCCCCATGACTGAATGAAAACTTGTCCTCAAGTTAAACAAAATGAGGAACAAGTTCTTTATAAAATATTGGGAAGGTATGGGATTATTTACTAATATGAAAACTATGGAATGACTTTGAGTGCCACATTACAGAATTTTATTCAAGTGGATGCATACAAAATTACAGAGTGACAAAAAGACTGGACAAACATTTAAGATTACAAAATTTGTAGAGGTCCTTAAAAATCCATTGAAGATGATTCTTCTTGTTGTTGCTAGAAATGGTAAACTTTTAACCTTGATTATTATGTCAGTGCTTCTCTAGTTATGCAGAACATTCTTGAAGGGTTGACTAAAATTTCTTCTCATTGCCCCATGGATCTAGCAAACATGCGAAGCTTGAGCTGCTATCTTGTATGTGCTATGATGTGTCCATGGTCATATCCTTCGTTGTCCCTCTCTTGGCTTTGTTTTCATGTCTAGCAAAAAGACTTTCTTCCTTAGATGTTTCTTTTAGCATCACTTGTATTCACCAAAGGATCAACATTAACTGCAGTAAGTTTTCCTTAATATTTAACCATTGTTGGATCTCTTAGTTTTCATTTAAGCATAAGGTGATTACAGCATGCTCTATCCAAGGCTATGAGGTAACTAAAATCATTAAGTTGTTCACATGATTTTGATCAATTACTATTAGTTACCATGATGTTCAAAGATAGGATGTTAGGAAAATTTCACAAATTTTAAAGCAGGAATCCCTAGCCCCCATGACCAATAAGTGTAACTTCATAAGTACATAGGTTTTTGAATAATTGAAACCAAAGGTCTAATTTAGAAGATGGCCAAGGAATATTAATGATATGAAAATAGAAAAGTAGGAAAAATTAATGAAACAAATGAGAAGTAGTTTCAAACTCATGCATAAATTTAATGTTCTGGAAGATGTAAAGGTTAGTTCAAATCCATGATCAACAAAAGTTATGCAAGTGGGTCCTCCCCAAAGCAGGCTCTTGCCATAATGCCATTGCATAACCACTTCTATAGATGTTCGTGGGCACCCAAGAAGTTAAATGTAGGCCATGCCTTTCTTCCAAACAACACACAACTACCATTGTTAGGATGATGCACTATACTATACAAAATGAAAAGGCTCATAATCGTATGCAACAGTGAGGTGAATAATGGAATGAGAAGGGATTGTAGAGATCAAGATGTAAGGCACTTGACCATGTCCACAATAGGTTCTTGTGACAAGTGTGATTAAAATGATCAACATACTTATCTGTCCAAGTTGAGACCAAGTCCATACCATGAACAGTGACCTTGCATTGATGTGTTCCTTATTGTTGATCACCATGAGTTCATAATCACCACAAAGAACAATCATCACTCCAAAAAGGGAAGAAAAGAGAAGAAGGAAGGAAGTGCCTAAGTTAGAGGGGCACCTTTAGGCATGGGTAACATGTCTTTCTAGCCCCATAACCAGTGCTTGTAGCCTGTTATTGTGTCTAAGGGGTGTGCTTTGGATTCTCATTATTGTTTTTTTTTTTTGGGGGTTTTTCTTCATTTTTTTGTTTGTTTATTTGTTTTGTTTTTCTTTTAGGATGGGAACCACACCATGCAAAGATAGAGCTTCTCTTTTATTGATCAATGGGGGAGTGATGATACATTCCAAGAGGAGTCATAAACCACATGAAGGAAGTTAAGAAGAGAACCCAATAAGTCCCCTTTAGGTTACACCCTTTGCCATTCCCACTTGGTCATTTCCTCTTTCTTCAACGTACAATGATCATTGATTAATTTTAGTTTCATAAAAGAAGAACCAAATTGTTTTCATGAAAAAGACCTTTTATTCAAAGAATTGGAGGGATGGATTAGGTGGTCTTACTACTTTACACAATTACTTACCCAATCATCTTGATAGCATAGCACAAAAAACACAACACATAGTGTTGATTTCTACATCATGAATTAGCAATTTTATTAATAAAAACATAAAAGACATTCAAAAAACATAAAGAGAATTGCTCAAGAAAAGAGAAAAATATATATAAAAAAGAAAAATATTATGAAATGGAAAACATATGAAGAATCAGAAAATTCCAGAACTGATAAGTAAATCAGTTACTTTCATACATCTTTGATACAATTTTATATTCTCATATTCAAGCCACAGGGTGTCTTTTGGTTTAGTGGCTACTATGTAGGTTGGCTTTTTCTTACACACTTGCTCTTGAGATTTATGATGGATCGGTATACGGGTTATGTTAATATTTTGAACTTTTGGCCCACAACTGCACCCTTTATCATTATTAGTGATGCATGGATTCTTCTATCTCTCCACAATGATAGGTTGACCATGTATGTCTTATGTTGGAGTGGTGATGGTTATTGGCTTTTGCATATGATTAGGAGACATCATTTTTGTGAGAAAGGTAGTTGCATTAGATTGGCCTTGTGTTGTTTCAGGTGATGTAGTAGGTCCATGAGTGTTTTGCTTTAGCTTATAGCCTTTTCTCCAGAAGGGACATTTTTGAGTCTTTGGTTGGGATCTACTAGCATTATAATTTATGTGTATGTTCGCAGCACAAGTGGAATTCTCTCAATGATGTTGTGATGCTAAACCATCCTGTGTTATTGGAGGTGACATATGGTGGAGGTGAGTATGAAAATATTGAAGATATGATGTAGGGTGATAGGTGTGAGGTGGTGATCTTGTATAAGATGTTGTGTGATAATGATATTTAGAAGAGTGGTAGCAGTGATTTGGGGTAGAGGAAGTAGAATTAGTTGGTGAAACATGGTGTTGACCATAATATTCATGTGGGGTTGGTTAGTAGGAAGGATATGGTTGGTTTGGTGGTGACCTCTTCCACGACTGTGGTTGTTGCCACTACAGTTGATGCCAATGTTGAGGCTAGTAATAAGTCCCCCTAGGATAGTACGGTTAGTTTTGGGATTGTCTAAAATTATTGCATGGAAGAGGAAATCTCCTAGGCATGTGCTTCTGTACAAACTTCAGATTTAATGCACCAGCCCAATACTCTTATAGATGCAACAAGACTGGGAAATGGACCTTTGGATGATTAGATAGGCAAATTTCACATCCACCATCCTCTTCAATGGTTGACTCTACAACCTCTTCTTCTATGGCCATTTCCCCTTTTTGCCAAAAAGTGTTCCTAGATGTTTCTTGGTTCTTTTTCCTCCATTTGTTGTGATCACTTGATTCATTTTGCGATGTTCTCTCCTCTATGATTTCTTCGCAAGTTTTACCTTTCTCATTCATTGATTTCGACATCTTATCCAACTTTTCTTTAATCTTAATGATAGAATTTTGTATTAGCAAGGTCTATTGTAAAATCACCTCATTAAGAGCTACCTCTTTTTCCTTATCATAGATATGGATGCTTTTCTCTTGCAAAGTTGGATCCCAGTTGTTTTCCTCTACATTCTCTCACCTACAAAGTTCTCCTTGTTTCGCCACATGCTTGATTAACTCTTTGAGCTAATGGGTTCATAGCTTGTATAATTGACCTAGAGCATACATCCCAAGGGTCTCCCTTGTTTCATTATGAAGCCCATCTATGATGTGGAAAAGCTACCTTTTCTCAAAGAAACCATGGCCTAGGCATCTATGTAGTAGCAAATAGTATCTATCCAAGGCCACATGCAAGGGTTCATGATTTTCTTACTTCCACTCTTGGATTTGTCTCCTTAGGTTGGACACCCTTGCATAGGTTTGGTATTTTCCATTGAAAATTTCTAACATTGTGAACCACTAGTGAATGGAACTTGGTTCCAAAAATCTATACCAACGTTTAACTTTGTCAATTAGTGTCCTAGAAAAGAGCTTAAGCTTTTTCCACCCACTTTCAATGTTTTATAAGGCACAAGAATCATGGAAGGCTTGTAGATGATGTTGTGGATCCAAGTTGTAGCCTCTCAAAAATTTAGGAATATTGTTTATATGAAGCCTAGGTAAACAATTGTCCTTACGATGCATGTGAGGTATCTTAACTACCTCCATGATCTCCATAAGGTTCTTAGTGGCCAACAAGGGTTCATCATCATCAAACATGTTGTGATGCAAATTTATATTTCTATTCATTTGATTATGACGTTCTTGTCTATGCTCATTGTGATGTCTCTGATTTTGCCCTTGGGTTTGATTTCTATCTTTGTCTTGTTCCCATAGTGGTGCTCTATCTCTATACCTACATCCATCTTCATCAGAACTAGATGTTGAAGAGGAAGAGGAAGATGAGAAACAGGGAGAATCACCATGGCTTCTATAGTTCTCCACATGATCCCTTGTTTTATCTTTTCTAAGTTTAGAGGAAGTCCTAAGCCTTGAGGTCCTTCTATTCTAGGACTTTTTCCATCTCCTCTAGGATTTTTTGCACTAGTTGAATGTAGTCTTTGGGTGTAGTAAGGGTCTAAACGAGCATAGGAAATACTTGTTTAAGGTTGTTCACTCCAATTTTCTTTAGTATATATTCTATCATTTCTCTTATGAGTGTTCTCATCATATGATGCATCATGGATCCTATGTGAAGAAGACATGGTTTTGTCTGATAATATGTGTGATTTAAAATATTTATGTATTTTTAACAGATAAATTATTAGTACCTTTACAATGATCTTGTATAATATAACTAATCTAGATAACTAGCACCATTGTTGACAATGATGCAAATGATGAGTGACAAGGTACCCCTACACTCAACCATACGAATCACAAGTGTTCACGCATGATCCAATTGAATTCCATGGATGGGTCTACTTGTGGCATCTAGATCACTATGCCTTGATTGCAGTTCATTATCTTCACACTTGCTCTAATGGTAGCTTTGTCACGTATGGTTTAGTCTAGAGTGAGGCATATGATTTTTATTATTTTATATTTTATTATTCTAAAATTAACAATAGCTTGAAACTTAATTTGTAATCAATTCAACTAATCTAATTACTAATTAATATTCAACTACCCTAACATAAGTATTTGATCCCACTTCCCATGCACATCTTGAACACATATAACGTTGCTGGGTTCCAAACGTTAAGCATTGTTGGGATTACCAAGAGTCATACACATGCTCGAAGCGATTGTACTTATGTGCTTAATTAATTAACATGCATGAAAATGTAAATATTAACTAAGTACATGAAAATAAAATTGCATGGAAATTAAATCTAATCTAAGTCAAAATGCGACAATGAATAAGAATCAATCTCGATGTTATTGCCATTTATGGAATATGTCTAGGTACATAGCTAGTCGAATAAGACTTCATACAATTGACTCAAATCCTATCTATGGGAACTCACTAAGTGTTCTCTAAGATTATGGAATAAAATTGTAAGAATTTGGCTACTCTATTGACAAAACTATGAAAAAATATTGTTAAACTGACCCAAAATGGGAGCCAAGGAATTATATTTATAGGCCAATGTATATACCTCAATGTCACATACCTGACGTTGTAGCTTTGAAATTGCGTACCCAACATCAGAGCAAACAGAAAATAGTGATTCATCATATGTCAAGGCTCCAATGTTAAGGCTAAGCAAATCATGACTCATCAGCTTCTATGATTTTTTTGAAAAATGTTTAACATATCTTGTATTGGTAATAAGTGCAATATTTTCTACATTTAAATATGCTACCATTCCACTCTCTTAAGTTTTAAAAAATTTTTGCCATTCTTTAATATACTTTACCAAGTCATGTTTGGTCAATTCTTTGTTTATCCAAATTTTATAATCAAGTAGATGCTAATCATGCTCCTAAATTAGCTCTTTAGCTTCTAAAGTACCAAATCTTATCCAAATAGTGCAAGGTCTATCACCCTTGTTACCTACTTGCAAGTCCTTTTTGATTGGCTATTCAATGATGAACATCTTTTTGTCACTATTTTTTTTATTATTTCTATTACATTTCACCTTTAGTCTCATCTACTCCAACAACCTAAGGTTTTAGAGCCTAGATTACTTTTCCTCTTATTCTTTTGGTGCCTTAGTAATGAGTCATGTTTTGTAGGGCTTCGATATTAGGTATGGACTTGGTTTGAATCTTGGAAAGAAAGGCTAATGATTACCTTAACCATTAATAACACATAAGAATTCATTATTCCTATGGTAAGGCAAATCACATTTCAATTTCTGCACTCCTTTCTAAAATCCACCTCATCTTGCTGTTCATATGATCGTAGCTTGTGGTTTTATGTAACATAGATTTATTTTCTCAAATTGGTGGTTTTAACATGTGTGTTTTGTTCAATAGGTATGCATTGCATTCAACCCCTTTGGTGCCTATAGACATTTTTAGATGTGGTTATATAAGGGCATTAAGGCTGAAGACTACTTTGGGGAGGACCCACTTATATATCTATTGTAACTTGTACTTGTTCGACAAAATTGCATCATCTTAAACCTTCCAAGTGCATAAAGGATAAACTTAAAACATTTCCTTATCATATAACTGATTCATTCTACACCATGAATCTAATACCCATTTTCTTACATCTTCCAAAGCTTTTAATGTCTATGATCCAATCTTTTAACATTACTGGAGCATAGATATGAATTCTCACTTACCCCAAAACTTTGGATTTTACATGAAACCTTCCAACCAATCATAGAGCTTCATTTTCCATGCTAAATCCCACATAAAAATGAAATTTAAAGAACCCCAATATTAACTACCCAATATCGAGTGCATAAAAACCTATAAATAGGATCCCTGCAATGCTCACAAAATTCATTATCATGAATTGAAGCTAGGGGAGTTTTTCCATTTTTCTCTCTCGACTAAGAGCTTTGCAAAACCAAGTTCCACTCATGATATCTTGCTCTATACCACTTTAATTTTCATAGTTTTGAAACCTATTGACCCTGGAGTGTTCAATTTTGTTAAGGAAGGATGCTTGTGTGAAAAAATTTTGCCATTTTTTTGAAATTTTCTACAATCTAGAAGGTATTATAAGGGTAAGAATGTTAAAAACCTTAAGTATTTTAATGAATGATCAATTTTATGAATGTTAAAACCTCTAATTCTCTTGTCCAATGGATCATAACCATCATTTAAAGCCATACATAAGGAAAAAGAGGCCAATTGTGAAGGGTTATAAAAGAAGTTAACACTTTTTGGGCATTTTTTCTTGAAATTATTCTAACTCTGCAATCATACGAGCTAAGAACTTAATAGAACTAAAGTCATGAGTAAGGTATAAACTTGTTGATGATGAATGAAAAACACCTTACTAACACAAAATCCTTAATTGATTATAGATGGCCCTAAAAAGAGAAGAACAAGAAGGACCTTCACAAGGTGCAAGTAAATGCTTGAGAGGTGGTAGAGGCTGACTAGGAGAATAAGGCCCACTAGTTGAAGATGAAGAATGTGAGGCCAAGTCATTTAGCATTCATTAAGAAGCTCCTGCTATAGGGTATTTGGTCTATGGAAAGTTTGCAGAACCACAAGATCTAGTGCAAAGACAATGCCTTACATTGTCCTAAGAATTCTTGAAGCCATCCAAGAGAAATCCATGTTGACCATGGTTATCATAAAAATGAACTTTAGACCATTCATGGCATTTTCCCTTGAGGTAGTAAGAATTCAAATTTAGGTGTTGCCTTTATGGCATATCTTCTCTAAAAGTGGGGAATGGTACCTTGGTGAGACATACATATTTTAGCATAATAAGGAAGAGGGAACCACTATCAACATTGATAGAGTCTCTATCTCTTTTTCAGTCAAGGCAATCATAGAGGCTTTGAACCTACCAAATGTGGGGGCTAAGGTGGCACATCTATCCATAATGTTTGATGTAGAAACTAGAAAGTTGTAGTTGAAGAAGGCATATAACAAAGACAATAAAACATACAACGAGTTGACTCTAGAAGAGAGGAATTATTTTAAGATTGGCACATATCACCTCTTCCCAACTAATGGGGTCAACAGAATATCAACTTATATAGCTAGAGGAAGTGCAATCTTGATGGAAAAATACAATGCTAATAATGCTGCATAAGAGGATTGTTGGCACATTTTGGCCATTTCATGGAACAGGTTGACATGAGTATAAGACTTGAGAATTGGACGTCATAGTAATGTTAAAGACACTAGAAAAAGGTAATTGGTAAACACTTTGTATATACCCTGCATTTGAATCAGCCTCATCCAAGACCAAAAACTAAACTTCACTGAGCAGCAAGCATTTTCTTTTAACCAAATCTATGATCCTTCCAGGTGTACCCACCATAACACCTACACCTCTGGTTAGTGCATTCTGCTGAGTTATGTATGAAACGCCACGGATGATACCTTTCTAGAAACTTCCAAAGAAAGCACCTGAAGATTTAAAGATACTCGCATCACGGACGCCATAACTGCTTCTGGTGCAACCGCAGAGATCTAACAAATCTGCCAAAGCTCCAAAAGCATAAAATATTTATGTATCTCAGATACTACGCTGGATTTCAGTGTTGCATGCAATTAAAAGTTTAGCTGAAGAAATGTTTGAATAGAGAACCTAAAATTGATTCCATCACCAGGCTCCTCTAATAGCTGGTGCTGTGCCATCAACGCATCCCAGAGTCAGAGCATGCCGTGGTCAAGCCATTGATGTTGCGGAGAGAAAATATTGCTGAACGAATGAAAGTCCCACAACAAAAAGATGGAGTACTATGCAGAATGTTCCAAATATCCCACTCCTACCATGTCAAGAAGATGAGGGTAGCATTAACACGTGACCTCCTTCGGGTAGATCAAGCCAGAGCCAACGCCACTGTCGACGCCTGTTGTTTTGATGGAGCCATTGGCGAAAATCGAGATGGCATCATTTGAATCTAATGAAGGCATTATTCCAGATGTTAGATGTAGCTACAACTGCTTGTTTTGCTATTATCTACACTACCTAAAATAATGCACGCACGACCTCTTTGACGCAATGGAGATACTAGTCACCATTCAAGTAAAGAAATTCAAGAAAAGAGGGACAGAGAAATGGGCAATAGAACCACCGTAAGCTCTACATCAACGATGCCCTGGTGCTCCAACTTCCACTTTGTGAAAGTCATAATACGAATCCATCATTTCTGTTCAAAAATTTCTTGGGGAAGAATGAAGTGATGCGCAATGTGGTAGCTACCAAAGGATCATGCACAAAGCTAGTGTTAGCTATTACGAGTGATGCGCGGGCGTCATTAGATAATAATGGTGGCATTGCGTGTTCGACGACGATGGCTGTGGATTTGGCGTAGTAAAGTGATGACCAGGCATGTAGTATATGGATACTTCGATGGGAAAGCAGCAACAACAACAGCTTGTGGGAAGAAGAAAATGCATGTTTGGAATGACGGGACAAGGAAGGAAGAATCAGTTATCGAGAGATGATGATAGCAGGAAAATGAGGCTTCAAATAGTTAAAGGATGTGTGGTTGATTGAAGCACAGTTTGTAATGGTGCCAAGTGGCCACCACCGTATATGAATTTCTTTACCCAATGAGTGTCACTTTTCCAAGGAAGCCAACAACAAATTTTACATGGATATAAAGTCAACATCAAGTGCAAATGTAGATGATTTAGTTATACAAGCATCAGATGGTGTGCTTGACTTGCAAGGATTGGTGCCACCACCAACATCTACACTAAGGTAGATGCTGAATTACTTTCTTAGTACCGCCTGTTCATGAAAATTACTAGGGCTTTGTACATGGTGGGTAATGATATTTAACAATTGAAATCTTAAACAAAAATAAAATGAAAATTGTATGGAGCACTTATTGTATGGGGATATTGGCTTTATTTCCTAAAATTATCATATAGGTTGTGACTTCTTATGAAAGAAATATTTGTAAAGTTTGTAAAGACACATGCCAATGTTAGCATGATTTTCTCCTAACTTCATGTATAAGTTATAACTTCCTAACTTGTTGGGCAAGTTATAACTTCCTTACTTGGGAGAGAAGTTACCCAAGATATTTTGTAATATCTAACTACCTATGAG
>MNCI01001641.1:17527-65845 GCA_015680685.1 Gnetum montanum
AATAGACTAGGAGGCACAAAAAGTATAATGGGGTAGAATTTGATAATGAAATGCATGAATAGAATGAGGAAACAGGGCATGTTATGGTGCATAGGAACATTGGAAGTAAAAGTATGATAAGGGAAAGAATAAATTTGGCAATGAAATATGTGAACGGTATAAAATGATGTGGTGGTGATGTGCAATGAGTGTAAATTACAAAGGTTACACAAGTGGGTCTTCCCCAAAGTAGGTTCCTACCTATGATGCCCTTACGTAACCACTCTAAAAATGTCTATAGGAACTAGAAGGATGAAATGTAATCCACACTAGTTGCACAAAACACACACATGTAGATACCACTGTGATGAGATATGAATTCAATGCTACACAAGACACGAGTCACAAATACATGAATAGCAAGATGAGGCGAATTGTAAAAGGGATTGTAGATATTGGAACATGAGGCAACTGACCTAGGGCATGATGAATCTTGAGTGTAGGGTGTGATTAATGTGTTATTAGCCTATCGCTCCAAAATCAAGACCAAGTCCATTCCTCTAATCAGTGACATTGCATTGTTTCATCTAATGATGGACAACCATAGGAGCATCATGATAGCAAGGTGTACAATCACATGGAATTTTGTTGAAGGGAGAAGTGTTTTGGAATTTCTTTGTGGCACATTTGTTTTTTTTTTTTTGGCCACTTTGGCACACTTTCTTTTTTTTTCTCTTTTTATTTTTTTTGTGATGCGTAATCCAGAGAAGCTGCCTACCTTCAAGCATGGGTGCATGTCTTTCTAGTAGGACCTCCTAGAATAGCATTGGGTTTCTTTATTAAGTACCTTTATTACCTTACTCCCATTGTTGTTAGATTTACAAGGATCTTAGTACAACCAAGTTGCATGATAGCGCCTACAGATGTCACCAAAGACAAGCCACAAGTTCCCTTGACATCACACCTTGGCCATTCCTTCTTAGTTCATCATTCTTCATTTTGGGCATAATGAGAACAAAATTACTTTTAATTTTTCATGATGACAAGAATATCATCGTACCCAGAGTAGAACCTCTTATTAATAGAATTGGTAGATGTGATGGCTTGTTGTCCAAATAATTAGTTATTGGAGACTTGATAGCATAGAACAACACTTCAACCAATGGGTCACATGAGTTTTTTATGCATAGATGAGATTACCCATAAAATGATAAAAAGATAAAACAATAAATTTAAAGATGAAAAACTAGAAAACAAAAAATTTGTAAAATTGAAGAAAAGGAAAAACATTTATTAATTCTGCTTGTTAGAATGGAGGATATCCCCCATAACTAAAGTTTTGATCATGGCGAGAATTAATAAATGGAAGGTTTGGATCTATGCATTTTGAAAATATTGGGACTCAGTCATATCCAAACCATTGGGTGTCTTTGGATGTGGTGATTGGAATGTACCCAAATTGGGGTTCACACACTTGATTTAAGTTGACATAGTGGGGTAAGTTATAAGATGTGGTTAATTGATAAGGGGTTGACCCACTATGGCACCCGTGACCATAAGATGGTATGCAAGGATCAATATGTCTCCCTACATGGCTATATTCATTAGGTTGCATGGTTGTTGAAGTGTTGATTGGTGGCCTAGATAGAGTAATACGAGGCATTGAGTTCAAGGAGGTAGATGCATCACAATGTTGAAATTATGCTGAGTTGGAGGATACAGTGGTTTTAGAATTATGATGTCTCTTTCTATAGTTCTACCTAAAGAAAGGATTCTTTCGATGTTGTGGAGGGTTCCCACTATTGTTGATAGTAGTGGCAAAAGTAACATTCATGGGTTGATGCTGTGGTGAAAAACCTTTTGGCACAACTGGTGGCGATGTATAAGGAGGTGAATGATGAGAATATTGAGGGCAAAGAGAAGTGTAAGAAACATGAGGTGGTGATCTTGTTGGAGAGGACATGGGTCGATAGTACTCAGGAGAATGATAATGATGTGGTGAAATAGAGGATGTTGACCCAGTCAAGGAAATAGGATGCTAAACATAATAAGTGCTTAGGTTTGGATGGTAGGAAGGGTGTGACCAGTTTGATGGTAGCCTCCCCCAAAATTGGGATTTTTGCCACTGCGGTTGAATCTGGTATTTCTGTATAAAACTGGGATGTAACATTCCTTCCCAATGGTCATGTAAATGTAACAAGATTGGACATTGGCCTTTGGGGTTATCGTACAGGAAAATATTACATTGATACGTATGATTGGCAGTTGAGTTCTTATCCTTATTCTCTTCAACCCTTATTTCTGATTGTCTAGTGCTATTCTATCCTATTTCTTGGTTCATCATGGTTCCTTCTCTAATAATGTTGGAATATTCTCCACATATTTCATGTAAATAGTCCACCATCTAATTGATCTTTGCCTCAATTTCATCTAGTCATTGTAGGATTGGCAAAGATGATTCCACCTCCTTGAAGTGAGTTGATTTCTCCTTTTCATGATCATGGACCCTTGCTAAGTTGAGATTTTGGTCTTGTTGAGAACTTTCAACATTCTCCCATTTAGCCATTTCTTCTTCTTCTTCTGCTACTTGCTTAATAAGCTCTTGGAATTGGTGGGTTTGTAGCTCATATAGTTGACCTTGGGCATACATCCCTAAGGTTTCCCTTGTTTCATTACGGAGCCCATCCATGATATGGCACATTAGCCTTTTCTCGGAGAATCCATGGCTTGGGCAATTGCTTAACAATGAATAATATCTTTCTAAGGCCATATCCAAGGGTTCATGTTATGCTTGTTTCCATTCTTGGATTTGTTTCCTCAAGGTTGACACTCTTGCGTGGGTTTGATATCTTTCATTAAAGAGTTCTACCATTCTTGGCCAATGTCGAATTGATTTTGGTATTAAGGACCTATACCATACTTTTTCATGGCCAACAAGTGTTGTAGGAAAGAGCTTAAGTTTTTGCCACCCATTATCAATATTGTTCCATACATAGGCATCATGGAAGGCCTATAAATGATGTTGTAGATGTAAATCATAGCCTCCTGAAAACTTGGGAAAGTTGTTTAAATTAAGCCTAGGTAGGTGGCTTTCCTTTAGATGCCTATAGGGTATTCGAATAGCCTCTTGTATATGCATTAGGCTCATAGTGGCCAACAAGGGTTCATCGTAATGAGGTAGGTTATGAATTTGTGAGTTGGGACGATGTTGTCTTCGTTCATGTTGGCGTTTCTGACTTTGCCCGTGGACTCGATTTATATTTCTATGCTAACCCATTGAAAGATGATCATCCATGTCATGACCTGACATTGAAGGAGTAGAGGAACAGAAAGAGCTGAAAGACTCATCATGAATTTTGTAAGTCTTCCAATCATCCTTGGATAGATTCTTGTTAACTATTGAGAAGGTCCTAGGCCTTATGGGCCCCCTCATTTTATGGGATGTCCCATCCTTACTAGAGGTGCTAGAGTTGGATGACAAGAGTCCTTGAGTACCGTTGCAATGCTCATGATCATAGGAGACCCCTGCATAGGATTGAGTACTCCTAACTTCATCTTGATCATCATATATTTCATTGGTTCTCCAATAAATTATCTCACTAGCTATGGTGTGGTCATAGTCTTATGAGAGAGACATTGTTGTGAATCGTGTGTGACTTAGTTAAAATTAATTTCTTTTCTAAAAGATATATCATGAATACTTATTATAGCAATCTTGTATGATATAACTAATTTAGATAACTAGCACCATCCTTGGCAATGATGCCAATGATGAGTGGCGAGGTACCCCTACACTCAACCATATGAATATGAGCGTTCATGCATGATCTGGTCGAACTTTGTGGATGGGCTAGTTGTGGTATCTATATCATTACACCTTGATTATAGTTCGCTATTTTTCCACCTAGACTAGTATTTGCTTTATCACTTATGCTTTAGTCCAGAGTGAGGTGTATGATGTAGGCCTAAACTAGTGCTACTCCTAGAGGCAATAGAAAATAACTTTGTTTTAGCTAAGAGGGAGTTGGAGAAGAGAATCTGAGCTAGCCTAAGTGTGTTGAGCATCCATCCTTAATCATCCATACACATCTTGGACCTTGTGTACTACTTCTAGGCTTACCAAGCATATATTACTTGAGCACTTCTAGATACACTATAGGGTTACCAAGTGTTACACATCAATGTTCGTGATTAAGTCGTACTAATTTTGCATTTAAAAATAGGAATAGTAAATGATGGTAAAGAAATATTAATTAAGGAAACAATAAATAACAACAACAATTAACAATAATAATTAAACAATTAAAAATAAGTGAATGCTGCAATGATGGAGTAATCTTGATCTTTATTATTGATCATGTGCATGTCCAAGTACGTCACACTTGAATAAAGGTTCCATACAATTACAAGCATCACACTGCAGGCATGCACTTGGGAAAATAGTCTAACTCCTATGGAAACAAACTGCAAAAGCTTCACTACAACTTGAACATAAGATGCCTAAATGTGGCAGGTGCATGCATATTTATAGCATAAAATGAACTCTACATTGACGAGGCCACATTAACGCATGGAAAGATGTGTCGCCGGGGTCACGTTGATGTGGCCATGTTGACAGGGCTTCATCGATGTGGCCTAGTCAACGCTGTCCATTGGATGCTTCATCACCAAGTATACTATTACTGGGCATACTAAACGATACACTACTGGGTTACCAAGTAATTACACTTAAGTTCTAGTCATTAGTTGTACTCATTCTGCTTAATGATAGGAATAATAAAGGACAATATATGATAATATTAACTAAAGAAAATAATAAACATTTAAGTAATTAAAAGCAATAATAAAGCTAAGTGGATGCTATAATGATGAAAGTAATCTCAATCTTTATTGTTGATCATGTAATGTGTTCAAGTACGTCACACTCGAATAAGGTCCCATACAATCACTTAACATCACACTGTGGGCATGCATTGGAAAACAAACTATCAAAGTTCTAACTACTTCTACTTCTTGAAATTTAAGATCTATATATCCCAACCATGCACCCAAGTGTTGTATTTATAGGCTAGCATGGAAGGTATAATAACAGATGCCTAACATCGAAGGTTGTGCCTAGATATCAGATACCTAACATCATAGCTTTGAGATCGAATACCTAATATTGGAGCCCTTCAAAACATGACTCATCACTCAAAAATCACTTTTTCCATGTTAGTATGCTCTAGATTATTTTATTCCTCTGGATCTATATCATCTTCTTCAACACACTTACCTTCAATAGCATTTACTTAACACAATATCTTCTTATTTTGAATAATAACCTTATCTATTTTTTCTCTAGCTTTAGATAATTTACACAAAATTTCTATGTCATTTGCTCCTAAATTTTCATTTTACTCATTCAACCGTGTGATACGGGTGATCATTTTCTCAACTAATGTAAATTTGGATAACAAAAAATTCAAGCGAGTCTTGGGTATCTCTATTATTGGCATGCTTGAGCTAGACTTTTGTTGAGATGCCATAACATAGTCTTGATAGCATGAAAGAAGTTGGATCTCCTAACAACTTGTAGCATATGCCCATTGCTACCCTATGCTACTCTTTGATGTCCTTTCCATTGCTACCTTCTACTATTGTTTGTTACCCTTCAATGTCTTCTTTGCTGATACTCTCTACTACTCTTCATTAATTTAATTATTCCAAAATGAAGATTAATACTAAATTATGGAGGTAGTTTTATCAATCTAATATTGACTGAATCCTATGCGACAAGTGAAGTTCTCTCAACCTCTTTCAACCTATTAGTTAAGAAGTTAAACATTTAGCATTAAGCTATAACATCATTGAATACTCTAAAAAAGGAGTTAAATGTTTATTACATGAATCATACTTTTAGAATTGAGTTATTATTTATAATTTATTGACTTATTAGTAGGAAAAAATAGGATCTATGAATCTAATATTGGTTTAACTTATTTCTAAATATGTATATAATATTGGTTTAACTTATTTTTGAATAGGTATATAAGGTCTATAGGGCAAAGGTAAGAGGATTTTTCTCTAAGCTTGTTATACTTTCTTTGAAAATGATGCTAAACTTGAACTCATTGACAAGATTGAACATCCTACAAGTGTGTTGAAATCATATTTATGTCATGGAAGTGACATGCTTGCTAATTTGAAGAGGAAACTTGCATGGGTGTGCATAACTTCAAGAGTACAACTAATTAAGTGAATGAATACATGAGGAAACTATTGACCTTTTGGTATGTTAAAACCTTAAGGAAAATGGAGAATACATAATGCTTTATGAAGGAGAGCTTAAGAGATGACATCTACAAAGAGATGAGATGACATCTAAAAAGAGATGTCAAAGTGGAGACAATAAGGACTTGGACATGAATGAGGACTCAAAAAATGAGAGCTAAAAAGAAATGATAAAGTCCAAACTGCAAGGACTCAAGAGAGCTTGGACAAGAACTTGATAGGAAAATTTGAAGCAAGGGAATGATTGAAAGGAAGCTAAATGAGTCAATTGTGTTGAGTTTTGTTAAGGATGATTTGTAGATGTTTTGGCATATTTTGGTATGTTTTTGGATCATTTTGATGAGTCTAGGTGGTTATAAGATCTATGGGAACATGTTTGGAGGATTTTGAATGTTCCTAGCATTAAAATGAGCAATTTTATTATTAGTCCCTATAGAAGAGATGTCTTTCTAGAAAAGCCTCCCTTGAAGAATTGATGTTTTCCAAAGATAGGAGATGTCTCTGGAGATTTAAGGCTAATCTCAGGTAGACATCCCAACTTTAAAGAAGACATCTACACTAGTTGTTAAGTGACCGTTGGAAAAATTCTAAGGTATTTTTGGAAAACTCAAAGCTATAAGAAGAAATCAATTCTTGGTAATAGTGCAAGTGAATGCATGTGAATGTGAATAGTTTACATCAAGCCTTCATTGTCTAATCTATTATAATTTTGTACTTTATCATAACATCATTTTTATTGTAGTAATGATTATATTGTAGTATGCTTTAAAGTACAAGAACTAGCAAATTAATTACATCCTTCCCTTGTAATGTTTTTTTCTCTTTATTGTTGCCCTGCTATGGTTGATGTGCTTCTTGAGAAAAGGCATCATCATTGAGATTTTCAAGATCCTACTAGGGTTGAGTGGTTGGTGTAGTGTCACAACACTCTAGAGTGGAGCTCAATTTGTAAAGGCTATGGGATCCTTGAAACTACATTCTAGGCTTGTTGGGACCTAGCTAAGTTGAGTGGTTTCATGGTAGCAAAACACCCTAGAGCAGAGATTAGAGCTTGTATAGGCTATGGTGTCCTTAAAATGACATTTTAGAGAAAGAAAGTCTAGAGATATGCAAGTGAACTATGCTCTTAGTGTGGAGAACCCAAGTTGGGGAACCATCTAAAAATCTATGTGTGCTTTGTGTTAAAGAATTTTTAATTTGGAAAACTTCTTCATTCCCCCTTCTAAGTTCTATGATCCTCAGCAACAAGTGTATATAGGCCATCATTGGTTACAACTAGCAAAACATGTGAACCATGTGTCTTGGTTTGCAAATTCACATAAAATTTGTAGTATTTCTAAGAGGCTAAAAATAAGTAGACCATCATGTAGGCTTGCTTTTTGTAGGCCACTAAAGTTGTATACATTGATTATTCATCTAACCTATGAACAAAAGAAAACAAAGGCTAGAAACCAATGGATCAAAATTAGATGAAATATGGTTTGAGATAAGAATGGTTGATCAGGTTGGCCAACTTATTTCCATCCATGTCCATCAACTTGAATGCTCCATTTCCATAACCTTTGATGACCAAAAAAGGTTTTTCCCAATCCATTGAGAATTTTTCCACATGCTTGTGAATGGCCTTGGATCAACATTAGATGAAATAAGATTTGAGATAAAAATAGTTGATCAGGTTGGCCAACTTATTCCCATCCATGTCCATCAACTTGAATGCTCCATTTCCAGAAGCTTTGATGAACAAGAAAGGCTCTTTCCAATTCATTGAGAATTTTTCCACATGCTTGTAAATAGCATTGAGGACAAGCTTTATTTCTTAATTTTCCAACTCTTTAGATCATGATGGTGCTTTTTTTGTACTTCTCTTGGTATTGATTAATGTTGGTAAGTATCTGTATTCACCTTTCCTCCACTAAGTCAAGATCCATGGTATGCATGTTCTTGTTTTGTTCAACATTGATGAAGTCAGACAAAGCTACCCTCAAGGATGGAAGCTACAATTCAAGAGGCAAAATAGCTTCATATCCATAAACCAAGCTATATGGGATGGCTTCGATTATAGCTAGAAAGATTGTCCTATAGGTGCATAGTGCATATAAGTGTTGTTCATGTTATTTGCATTTTTCTTTTTTTAACATCTTCTTAAGTAGTTTTACAATGATCTTGTTGTTAGCTTCATCTTGGTAAATGGCTTGTGAATAGTAAGGTGATGAAAATGAATGCTTAATGCTTAGTTGTTAACCAAAGGTTTGCATTTCTTAGCTACTAAAGTATGGTCCATTATCTGTAATGATTGTTAAAGTTAGGCCAAAATGAGATACAATGTTATCCAAGAAAAAATTACAAACTTGTTGCATTTTTGTTTTCCTTAGAGGAATAGCTTCCACCCTCTTTGTAAAATATTTAGTTGTGATGATGATGAAATTATGCCCTACATAGGATTTAGATCTTATTGTTCCAACTATGTTGATTCCCCACAATTGGAATGGCCATGTGATTTCAGTGGTGTGTAACTTAGTTGGCAACATGTTTATTATGTTGTTATACCATTAAAAAGTGTCACAATTTTTAACCTTATATAGGCAATAACTTTTCATATAGGGCCAATAGTATCCTAAGCATCTAATATTTGCAGTCATGGCTCTAGGTCCTATATGTTCTCCATATATGCCATCGTGTACTTACTCAAGGACCGTGCAAGCTTTGCTTCAACCATGCATGCTAGTAATACACCATTGTAAAAATTTTAACATAATGTGTTATTAACTATAGTTACATATCATTTTAATCATTTACATATAGTGTTCTTTTGATATGTAGTTAGATTCTATAAAGGTTCACCATGCATTAGGTAATACTTAATGTCATCATATCGTTCTTATTAAGGGATATTATCAATGATGGCTATAGAGGTGCCTTCAATGTTTTGCATAATGAAAAGAGTCCATTTCTTTGTTAAGGAAACTTGCTAAACACATTTGGCATCAAAATTAGGACTCAGATTGCAATGGCATTAGTTAGGGTGTTCTTGGTCTAGGGAATGTGTTGGATACTAATATCTATATACTGTAGCATGAGTTATTTGGCTAGATCATAAGAAGGTTGTAAATGTTTAGCCTTTCATGAATATACTTTTGTCTCTTGGTTAACCACTATTTGCAAATAATCTTTAATTATTAATCATGTAATTTCTAAATTATGAGTTACCATCATTCATTTGATTAATCCTTCATATTTTGCTATATTTTTAGTACATGGAAATTGAAAATGATAGGTGAAATATTCAATTTCACTATAGCATAGTGTTATGATGGCATTAGCACTAGCCCCATGGGTAGTTGAAGTGCTATCAAAGTGCATGACAACCACATATCCTTTAGGTACCTTATTAACAATATTGAAATGATCATCAAGGAATTTAGGATCTAATGTTGCATTATCTTCATGTAATGTAGGTCAAACTCAGCCTTTTAGCCTTCCACTAGGCTATACAGCTACTCTTGCATATGTTTTTCATTATGGCTCTTAGTACATTATCTATGAATATGACATTGACTTAGATTCTAAAGAGGTGATATCTTCACTTCTTCAAAGAGAAGACCAAGGCTAGCTGGTGCTTCTCGACCTCATTGTATTAGGTCTCATAAGCTACCAATGCATGGCTCAAGTAGTACATAGGTAACTCTTCTCCATAATCTTGTTTTTGGTAGAGCAAAGAGGCTTGGATGTTTAATGTATTGCAAGGTATATGTAGAATGGTCTATCATTTTGAAGGAAATACATAGTAGACAACTGGACCATCTCTAGCTTAATGTTATCGAAGGCTTCTTGGCCATGGTTAGTCCACTCGTAGTGAACTCCCTTTTTGAGCAAGTGTTACATGAGTTATAGCTTATCCATAAGTCTAAAGATGAACCTACAAATAAATTAAAATCTACCTTCTAAACCTCATAGTTCCTTAAGGTTTCTAGGTGGCGATAGGTTGGTTATGGCCTTAACCTTATTAGAATCAATACATATCCTTGCCTCATATACTATGAAACTAATAATTTTATCAGTTTTAATGGTGAAGACATACTTTCTAGTATTAAGTCTAAGCTCTTATTTGAGACATCATTGGAGTACTAAGTTTAGGTCATGTGCCTAGTCACTAACTAATTTGGACATTACAACTATATCATCAACATAATTATTTAGCAACCCTAGCATGTAGTCACTAAATATGTAAGTGATGGATTATTTGTAGGTCACTCCTACATTTTTCAAACTGAATGACATCATCATGTAATAGAGGTTTCCCCAAGAGATCATGAAGGTTATGTATAATTGATGCTTTGGGTTAATCCTAACTTGGTTATATTTTGAAAACCCATCCATAAAGGACAACAAGGCATGTCCATCTGTAGTATTAATATGTTAATCAATACTAGGTAAGGGGAAATCATCTTTAATGGTTGTCTTATTGAGATCATTGAAATGATATCTTAGGGATTATTACTATGTTAGATATCCAATTTGCATAATCAATGCCTTGGATGAAACCAACTTGGTAAGCCAAATTTGATCTAATCTTATGCACCCTTTGTATAATTATTTTGATACTAGAATCAAGCTTGATATTATGCTACACTAAATGTGGAACAAGTCCTAGCATATTCTCTTATGATCAAGAAAATGCTTTAGTGTTATTTTGAAGGGCCCTAGTGATGCCATGGGCTATCTAAGATTATAGTGAGGAACTTAATTTTAGAATTTTCTCCTCACCACTATGGATTGTAACTAGAATTTCAACTAGATAAACCTTGGTGATGTCTTTGATGTCTAAATAAAGAGTTTTGGTGATGTATTCAGGCCACTCTAGGGACTTATCTATTAAAGCTATATGATCAAATAAGCTCCCAGGTTCAAGATCTAGACATTCTAGGTCAACAAATCATTCAACATCATTGTAAAGTTCATTAAGGCTCAAGGGTAGGTCAAAGTATGCCCATGTATCCATGATTTAGTCTTGTGTGTCGACAAAAGCACATTAACTAACATTTATATTGCACAATTACCAAATAATATTAAAATAATATCATATATTGCAATGATAAAGCATAATGTAGCCAAAAAGGATTAACATTAGGGTAGAACTAAGAAAAATGAGGCTTATGTAAGATCATAACATGGTAAATAAGCTAGAGAAGGTAGATTTAAGGTGTAACAAGATGGAATAAGGGCCCAATGATGCCAAATAATATAGAGTAAAGGCTAAATAAAGGTCAAAGCCATGCAAAATGCTATCAAGTGAGGTCGAATAAGGTCTTAATGCTATCGAATGACATCAAATGATGCCAAATAACAGTAAGTGATGATAGAACAAGATAAAATGATGTCAAAATAGGATAAAATGATGTCAAATGATGGTCAAAATAGTATCAAATGATATCAAAATGATGTCAAATGACATAATATGTTGTTAAAACAATGAAAAATGATGTTGGATGTTGTTGAACGATATCAAATCATGGCAAAATGACACCAAATGATGTGAAATGATACCAAATGATGTCAAATGGTATCGAATCATGGAAAAATGATGTATAATGAGACTAAACATGGTTGAAGATGGTAGAAAATGGGTGACAATGATATTTTAGAAGTAATATTTTTTGTTGTTGATTTTATGGTCAAATTAAGGTAAAACTTAGCAAAACTATGCTATGAATGGTCAAATCAAATTAAAATTTAGAAAATACATGCTATAGATTGCTAAAATAAGCATAAATATAATTAAAAGGCCATAAATTTTTAAAATAAGTAAAAATCTTGTGAAAGTAAGAAAAACTCTTATGTATATTGCTAAAATAAATAAAAATTTAGTAAAAATAATTAAAATAGGCAAAAACCTCATTTAAAATAGTTGTGAACTCCTTGAAAACTTACTTTTTATGATAAAATAATTTTAAAAAGCTATAATATTGAATTCTTAGCATGTGGAAACTATTCCTACAGTGTGTGGGCATTCTAGACTACCTCCATAGCATGTGGAATTGAAATCCCCAGTGTGTAAAGAATTTTGACTAGTTTTGAGGCTGGTTTAAGTTCATTCAACTACATCTAGATGCACAAGGCTAGTTAAGGCTTGTTTGACTACTTTGGGTAGTGTATAAACAAGCTTTAGTAGGATTTTGATTTGTTAGAATCCCACACGCTGGTCCACATGTTACCACAACATGTGGAATAGAGTGCCCTAGTGTGTGGAATCAAGACCTAGTTTTCATAGCTTGTAAGGATCAAATCTTTTAATAATCTTACATCCTAGGGCTTATGGAGCCCATTGGGAAAATTATGAACAAATCTCAACATGGTGAATCTTGTCACAAATCCCACACACTACCCCACATAATGTCATAGTGTGTGGAACAGGGTTTCTAGCAAGTGGGATATGGTTCCCAGCATGTGGGATGAAATTTAATAGTTTATAGGGATTTTTTGAATAGATTTTTGGTATTTCAAGCTTCCATGGAAACATCCAAAATGTATGGAAATATTTTCAGTTTTTTCAACCATCTTAAGGAAGGTTTGATGTCTGCTGACCAAGTTTAGGTTTTCTAAGGATCTCACACAGTATCTCACATGTTGCCATAGTATGTGAAATGTCTTCCTAGCATGTGAGATCAAGATCTATTTCCAATAGCTTATGGAGATCATATTCTTACTTTACTTTCCATTATAGGCCTTGTGAATCCTATTGGGCTTCTAATGAGCAATTTTGGACTTGATATTTACTAGTGTGACGCTCACATGCTACATGACATCTTGCCATAGCATGTGGGATAGGGGCTCTAGCATGTGATACTTGAACATACTATTTTTGATGGATTTTGACTCTATTTGAGGTCTCTTCAAGATTCTAAGGTGGTGTTTGGGCTATGAGGAGAGTTTTGCAACTTGTTTGCCAACTTCAGATAAGGCATGGCTTGTACTCATGAAATTGAAACTTGTGGGACACACACACACTACCCCACACATTACAAGAATGTGGGAGGTGAGACCCTAGCATGTGAACATCTCATAATTTAATCCTTAGTAATTTTGGATAAGTTTTTCATGCTATAATTTTCTGTTGTGATTGAAAACCTTAGTTACTGGTAAAAGATCAAAGATCCTTAGTGTAGTAGTTCCTCAACCCATGAATCCCTAGGTCTTCATGGAAAAAATGGAATTCAAGATGCTCTACCTAGATCCACAGATCAACGAAGGACTTAATAAATACAAGGCATGGTAATAAAATGAAACATAATGAAAAAATGATAATATATTTGAAATAATGCACAAATAATAAACAAATATATTTCATATACAAAACCCAAAACTTAAACCTTTATTAAGAAAGAATAAAGTGTAAGTTAGAGAAATGTGTACAAATGATGCTTGAATGAGCAAAAAAGAGGATTCACTTATGTAGGAGTTCAAAGCCCATTGAAGTCAATGTGATCTAGTCCAAGATTCAGATGCTAAGCCACTCCTAATGTTATCAAACCTCCTCCACTGCAACCTCAGATCTACAAGTTATGTCACTATTGGGGGGAGGGTAAGAAAAGTAAGAAATTTGGCTATCAAATTACCCCAAGCTAGGGATTGGAAGTCCAAAAAATGTAGCTTTGACACCAAAAGTTCACAAGTCTTAAGGCTATAATGCTTCCATCCTGGGGTTCAAGAGAATGCAAGTATGGGAATTTGCAAGAGCTCTTGAGTGCCTGAGAATGTCCCAAGTGTGGAATTAGTACTTGAAAAATTACTCATACGCTTAATGTATTCAAGTGCCAAAATTCCAATGGTTAGAAAAAATTGCTTAACTTGTAAATGGTGTTTGAGGTTAGCTTTTATAGGTTCTTTTGACCATGAATGGGGATGCAAAATAGTTGTGATTTGGCTACAAGATGGATATAAATTGGCTACCAAATTTAGGTAAGATGGATGTCCAAATTTTAAGGGGGGTGGGGGGTGGGGGAGGGACGGATGGTTACTGTGCATAGTAAGTGCTTTCTCCCATGATCATTCCATTTACTATAAATAGTAATTGGGGCACACCTTCCACACTAGAGATGAATCTTCCACATTGAACTCTCCACTGTGCTTGCTTGAGTGGTTGATCAATGTTGAAGTACATGAAGTGTTGAGATCTGGCTATTGTGGATTTCATGCTAGGGAGGAAGACCCCTTGCTAGGGAAAAACTTCCACACTAAGGGGGAAAGGTTTCTAAGCTATGCATGTAGTCTCCACGCTAAAGAAGGAAATTTTCCAAAACCCCCATACTTCCATGTTGGGGGTAGGTGAGATTTACCCCCTGCATGTGTTTCTTACATAGAAAAGTATATACAACCAATAAAACCTATCAAATTTCATTTTTGGCATTCCAAAAGGCATTTTTGACCCCCACAAGCCTAAATCTAGATACTAGGTGAATTTTTAAACTCAGGGAATGAGGCTTTGACCACTTATGAGGCATTTTTCAAAGCCAAAAGTATAAATTATGTGAAATTTTCCACTGTGGATTACAATCTTCATGTTTACAATGAAGTTTTACCTTGGGTTTCATGGGGTGAAAGCTACATGAAGATTGACTATAACATTCAAATTTTTGTGGTGTTTCAATGGCCCCTCATTATTGGTGCCTAAAGGATTAACCTAAAAGGCATTGAAAAATAATAGAAACAACTACTACATATTATAAGAATACAATGCATATAAGTCACATGAGAATTTAGGCTATCCAAGTCACCAAGGTTACTTGTTTAAGGCCATGGCAGGCCATGATACTAGTTTAAGGCCCTCGTAGATCATGTTGCCAGTTTAAGGTCATTATGGACCATTGAAAGTAGGCTTGCTTGTTGATGATCATCAACTATATGTAGCATGTTTTTAGATAGGAATGATTGACTAGATTGATCAACTCATTCCCATTCATGTTGGCTATTCTAAATGCTCCATTCTCATAGGTTATGGTGATAGGAAAGAACCCTTCCTAGTTATCTAAGAATCTATCTACATGCTCATGGACAACCTTAAGGACCAAGTCGCCTTCCTTGATCTTGCACATGATCAAGTTATGGTGATGCTACAACTTCTACCTCTCTTAATAGTAGTCAATGTTTGCAAGCACTTGCATACAATGCTCCTCCACCAAATCTAGGGCTGCCACCCACAACTCCTTATTTTTCTCATCATTGATGAAGTCAATCAAGGCTACTCAGAGTGATGGCACCTACAAGTCAAGAGGTAAAACAAATTCAAAATCATAAACCATGCTATAAGGGATCATACCAGTTTCCATGTGATAGGTTTTTCTATATGCTCATAGTGGATGGACAAGCTACTCATGCCACTTGTGTTTATTGTTGTTGAGCATCCTTTTAAGTTGATGATGACGTTGTTGCTTACTTTTTCTTGTCCATTGGCTTGAGGGTAATAATATGATGAGAAAGAATGCTTAATACCTAGTTTGTGACAAAAATCTATCATTTCATGGCTAGTAAATTCTATAACTATGGTCATGGGTATGCTAAAATGGGCTACAATGTTATCTAGGATGAATTTGCAGACTTGCTTGGATGTAGTCTTCCTTAGGGGAATAGCCTCAACCAACTTTATAAAGTATTTAGTTGTGATGATGATGAAGCTATGCCATGTGGAAGACTTAGGCATTATGCGTCCAATGATATTCAGTCCCCAGTGTTGAAACAACCATGTTATTTGAGTGGTATGTAATTTAGTTGGTAATCCATGTATAAGGTTGCTATATTGTTGGCATGTGTCACACCACTTAACTTTTTAAAGGTAGTCATTTTCCATATGGGACCAATAGTAGCCTAACCATCTAATCTTAGTGGCCATATCTCTTGGTTCTAGATGTCCTCCAAAAACACCATTATGAACCTCCTCTAGGATTGTTCTAACTTTAGTTTTACCTAAGCACTTTAGGAGTATAGCATCATAGGATTGTTGACATAATGTGTTATTACCTATGATGACATACTACTTTGATTGTTTGCATAAAATTTCCTTTTGAGCAATGGTCAAGCCTTATGAGGATTTGCCATGCATAAGGTAAAATTTGATATCATCATACCACTCCTTGGAAGGAGCAGTATGAATGACAATGATAAAGATACCCTTAGTGTTATGTGTAGCAGGAGTAGCACAGTCCATACTTAAGGTGGACAACTTGTTATACACATCTGGTATCACAATAAGGGCTAATGTTATAATTGCATTTATTATGACATTTTGGTTTTGAGATATGTGTTGGATATCAAGGTCTATGAATTGTTGTAATAATTGCTTCCCTAGGTCATAGTATGGTTGTAAGTGTTAGGCTTTGCATGCATAGACTCCAGTTACTTGATTAACCACAAGTTGTGAATTGCCTTTGATCACTAAGCATCTAATTCCTAGGTCATGAGCTACCATAATCCCTTTGATCAAACCTTCATACTTTGCTATGTTGTTGCTACATGGGAACTCAAAACAATAGGTGAAGGGTTAGATTTTGCTAGATGGGAATGTTATGATGGTAGGGCACTAGCCTCATGGGTAGTTAAAGCTTTGTCAAAGTTCATGATTGCCTCTTAATCCTTAGGCACTTGGATAACTATGTCAATGTGTTTGTTAGAAAATTCAAGATCTATGGTTGTTTGGTCATCAATAGGTGAAACTATGAGTTGTATTCCTACAATTTGATCTTTCATTAAGGATTGAAAGATGTAATGAGGGTTAAATTCCATGGATATGGCTTTCCATATGGCTATATGGCTACTTTCATAGATGTTGATCATTATGGCTCTGAGTATGTTATTCTTGCAAATGATGTTAACTTGGATTTTGAAGAGGTAGTATCTCCATTTCTTCAAAGAGAAGACTAATGCTAGACAATGCTTCTCCACCCCAATGTATCAAGTCTCGTGGGCTACTAACATGTGGCTAAGGTAGTATACAAGCATTTCTTCTTTACCATAACATTTCTAATAGAATAAAGAGGTAATGGATGTGTTAGAGATGGTAAGATAAATGTAAAATGGCTTATCCTCTTGCGAAGGATATACTATCGATAGTTTTATCAACTCTTGCTTAAGGTTTTCAAAGGCCTCTTGTCATTGAGTCATCCACTCATAGTGAACTCCTTTCTTAAGAAAGTATTGCATGGGTTGTAACTTAATTATAAGCCTAGCAATAAACTTACAAATAAACTATAATTTTCCTTGTAATCCCCAAAGCTTCTTAAGGTTGGTTGGCACTACTAATTTGGATATGACCTTAACCTTATCAGGATAGATGTGTATCCGTGCTTTGGAGACTATACAACCAAGCATCTTCCCAGTCTTGACATTGAAGATACACTTCTTAGGATTGAGCCTAAGCTCATATTTGAGACATTGTTTAAGCATAAGATATAGGTCATTAGCATGATCGTTGGCCATCTTAAACTTAACAGTTATGTCATCTACGTGATCATTAGGCAAACCTAGCATGTAATCACTAAATATATAGGTCATGGCTCATTGATAGGTTGCTCTAGTCTTCTTAAGGTCAAATGGTAACATAGTATAGAAAAAGGTCCTCCAAGGAGTCATGAAGGCCATGCTAAGTTAGTGATCTAGATTCATCCTAATTTGGTTATATCTTGAGAATCCATCCATAAAGGACAACAAGGCATGTTTGGATGTAGTATTGATAAGTTGATTAATACTAGGCAAAGGAAAGTCATCCTTGATAGTTGCTTTATTTAGGTCTCAAAAATTGATGCAAATGTAGATACTCCCAATTTTCTTAGGAACTACCACTATGTTGGATACCCATTCTGTGTAGTCGATACCCCTAATAAAACTAGCTTGGTAGAGCTTTGATATTTCATCACGAACTACTACAGCCAAATCAAGTCTAATTTTGGGCACTTTTTGCTTAATTGCTCTAATGTTAGGATTCAGTATGATGTTGTGCTAGACTAGACATGGGTCTAGGCCTATCTTATCTTCATATGATTAGGCAATGACTTTGATGTTATTTTGTAGGACCTTGGTGATGTCTTGAGCATATTGAGGCTTCAATGAGGAACTTAGTTTAAGGGTTTTCTCCCCACCACTGTGTGTTGTGATAGGAACCTCAACTAGAGAGTCTTCAATTATGTCACCTGCCTCTAAGTCAAGGACTTTGACTAGGTTTTTTGGCCATTCTAGAGGTTGCTTTATTAAGGCTATGTGGTCTACAATATTCTTGAGCTCAAGATCTAGGCAACCAAGGTTGATACACCATTCAACATCACTATGAGGCCCATGTAGATATAGTGGAAAGTAGATTTGCTTCCAGATACTCATACTTTAATCTTGCATGTCAACCAAAAGCATATTAAGTGATACCTAGGTAAAAGTGAATAAATAATGCCAAAGTTCTATAAAACACATGCAAATCTAATGCAATCAAGGCCATCCAAGATCATCAATGAGGTAAGGACAATTCAACAAAGTGCAATAGAGAAGAATAAAGATCAAATAAAGGTTAAGAAATGGGAAGTATAAGAAATAAGGCTACAAATGGTCAATAAAGGCCAAAATTTCATCAATTTTAGGCCTTAGTAGGCTATGATGCTAGTTTAGAGTCTTGGTGGACTATGATGCCAATTTAAACCCTTAGCGAGCCATGGTCACATGGTGTTGAACGATGGTTAGAGATGGTCAAACCCCATTATTTGATACCATTTAAAGGACAAGAAAACACAAAGAAATATATAAAAAGGAAAAGAAAGAAAACATAAGGCTATATAAAGGCCATAGAAGGTCAACAATGTAACATAAGTCTAAAAGCAAGTCAAAACATTATTTAATAAGGCAAAAATCAAGAAAAACATGTTATATATGGTAAAATTTGGCTCATATAGGTCATGAATGGTTAGTTTTTGCCAATTGTAGGCCTTAGTAGGCCATGTTTTAAGCCTACAAGGTTATTAGATAAGTTCAGGCATTAATCAAGGGTATCTCTAGGCTATTTGGACCTAAAAATCAAGTATTTCAAGGCTTCCATGCTAGGCTCAACATGGAAATAAAGATCTTAGCATGGAAACCAAGGAAAATAGGTTTTTGGATGCTAAGACAATCAAAATTAAGGTCTTGGGGACCTTCCCAAGGTAGTGCAAGGTCAAATCCATTAGAATTCAGCATTTCGAAGGTTTGTAAAGGTCAAAAAGTAGGTTTTGAAGCCTGCCCCTTGTTTCCATGCTAGTCAACATGGAAGAAAGTGGGCTTAGTGTGGAAAACCAAAATTCAATCCAAAACGGGATCAAACATGATTAAATAGGTAGCTGGGACCCAGATCTGGAGGTTGTTCATCTTCTAGCCTTATTTTGAGGTAGTTTGAGTTGATTTTGAGTGTTAAAACATGTCAAAATGGCTTCTTCCCAATTTTTTGATGCTAAGCACAAGATCATCAATGTGGAAAAATAGGAGAACATTTTTTTATGAATTTAAAGTGATTTAAGAGCACTTTGACTAGGTTTATAGACCCCTAGAGTTCTAGACTTTCATTCTACAAGTTTCTAGCTAATTTCAGGCACGTTTGAAGGCTGTTTAAGGGCATTTAAGGACTTCCACCCTATTTCCATGCTAAGGGAGTTACTCTAGTGTGCAAGAATGGGAGAAATGAATTTTGGAGGTTGAAATGAGATGAAGAAAGCAAAATGTTTGGGCTTCTCTAGCTTTTCCAAAAGTGGAAAAGTAGCTTTTCCACATTTTTTTCATACTAGAGAAGTTATGCAGATGTGGAAGATGTAAGAATCCCAAATCTAGGCCAATTCAAGTAACAATCAACCATGCAAGTTACCTTCCAAAGTTTCTAGGGCCAAAGGCTATGTTTCCATGTTAAAATTTGGCATTTTTGGGTACTCCCAAGTGTTTTTTGAGCATCCTAGGCATCCCAAGCCTAGACTAGTTTCAACATTAATCAACAATGCATGTATGCTCCTAGGGTTGTCGAGGTCAAGGACTATGGTTTCATGTTAAATTTTGGTCATTTTGAGTACTTCTAAGCATTTTTTGGGCTTCCCCTTTTTTTCCATGCTAGGACTAGGATTCTTAATGTGGAAACCTAGGGAAAATCATTTTTTTTGCCATTTGGCATCAGTTTCTTGAAGTTTGAAGGCTCTAGAGGATATCAACAGGGTCCTAGAGCACATGCAAGTTTAGCTAATGTTTTCTTGAGGTATTTATGGATTCCAAATGAGTCTTCCCCTTAATTTCCATACTAGGAATCATGGAGGGGGATCCTTAGCATGGAAACACCATGAAACTCAGATCTAACCCATTTTTCACATCAATCAACCATGCATGTGTACTTTCGAGGCTACCTTGGTTGAAGACTAGGGTTTGGAGTTAAAAATAGTCAGTTTGAAGGTTTGCTAACTGTTTTTTAAGCTTTCCCATCTTTTCCACGTTGGGGATAGTATGCCCAATGTGGAAAAGTAGGGAGAAATAGATTTTTTTTCTTTTTACAACATTTTTGATCATGCATGTAGGTCCTTGAGGTTACTAGTGATGATTGTTAATGCCTAGTGACAAAATTTTGCTATTTTGAAGGTATGAATGATTTTTGATGTTCCCCTCCTTTTCCACATTGTGACGTCTATGCTTAGTGTGAAAAATTTGGAGGAAAGCTTTTCTAGCCATTTGTGATCACTTTTGATCATGCATGAAGGCTTTTAGAGTTGCTAGTATCGATTGCTAATATTTGATGTTAAAATTTTGTTATTTCAAGGGTGATTATGTAATTGTTAGGCTTTCCCCCCTTTTTTCACATTGAGACTTTGATGCTCAACATGGAAAATCTGGGGGAAGAACTTTTCAGCTTTTTATGGTCAATTTGGCTATGTCTAACTATCCACAAGATTGTTGGTGTTGGCCATCAATGTCTAAGATTAAAATTTAGTTGTCTTGAAGGTTGTGAGGGATTTTTTAGGCTTCCCCCCTTTCATCAACACTAAGGATGGGAGGATCAGCATGAAAGAGGTCTCCTTAGCCAAGAAAGTTAGATCTAGGCCAAATCGACAATTGATCGACGATGCATGTCAACCTCCAAGGCTATTGATGTTAATGGTCAATGCTAGGTGTTAAGATTCAATAGTTTGGAGACTTCTAAGTGTCTCATGTAGTCTCCTCCTTTTTTTCCATGCTAGGAATGATGGCCCCAATGTGGATGAAAGGGGGATGATAGTTTTGTGCCATATTTGACCACTTTTTGAGGTTTCAGAATCTCTTGAGGGTTTTGGTAGTGTATAGGGATCACCAACCTTTGAAACTTGGCTACTTGACAGTAAATTTAGGTAATTTTTGGCTTCCTCCATTCATCCATACTAAGGGTGAGTGGCCTAGCATGGATGAATCCTCCACCAACATGGAAACATCAAATCCTAAAGTTTTAACCAGTGTTGACTAGGATTGGTGAGATTCCAAAGCTGCCAAATATTCTTAGAGGGGCTCTCAATCATGTGAGGCTCATTTCAGGGTCAAACTTGGGTTAGATGGGTGTATGGAAGGTAATAATGGATGTTACCTCCCTTCTTCCATGCTAGGAACTATTGCTTCAGTGTGAAAACCCATGATGCCTAGCTTCATTCATGTCTCATCCACTTTTGGAAACTCAAAGTTTAAAAAGATAGGCTTTGGTTACTAAAAATAGAAAAATAGTTGTATTTTAATGACTTTGTGAAATAGGAGGCATGTTTCCATCCTAGGCCTAGTATCCTTGGCATGGATGCATGGGAGTTAAGGTTGCAATGTTTTTTTAAGTGTCAAAATTAGAAAAAAGCTCAGTGTTGATGCAATTTTTGATGAAGAGCGAAGGCGTAGGATGGGGTCCATAATCCAAAAATTTAAAATTTTGAAAAGTGAAGTTGTTTCCCATCCAAAATAAATGTGAACTATACTTTCCCCCCTTTGCACTTTAGTGAACTTGGAGTTATGGTGCATTGAATTAGCAGCTAGGATTTCAAGGTGTGCGTTTAGGTTTTAGATGTGATTTATTATGAAATTTTACAAGTTTTCATGACAAGTATCATTCCTCATCAATAGTGCATTGGAGGAGATCTCTAGTAGATATTCTTGTGTCATAAGAAATCTAACTTTAGTGTGGAAGCCTTCCATCCTTCCAATACTCATTGTAGAACCTTCATCTTTCTCCTTTTCTAACTACACTTAGCATTGAGCCTACCATGGCCCTAAAGCAATGTGGAGGAAATAGTAGGAACCTTGCGATATAGAAGATGGATGAACATGCCTGGTGAAACACCATAAAATTTTGGCCTAGCACTTTTAGATAAGAATCAAGCTAAGTCATGCTGCTGCCCAACATGAGTACAACATGACCAAACTTTAGGGCTTCCAAAATAGCATGAAATGACATACAATGGAGCGAGCAATGGAGCAAGAAAGGTTACCTTGGGGCCCACAGGTGACTGCACCCACTTTTGACATCTAGAATCAAAATTTTTGGGCTCAAAATGCTTGGTTTTGGCTAAGTATAATTTGGCTACATTTTCGGACACTGCTCAGCGTAAGGCTCAGCGTCACCAACTTTTGGAGCCCCGAAATTGAGTCAAAACAGGCCAAAATCAAGCATAGGGACCCCCCATGACCTTCACCAAGGTCCCTAGCAGGTCCTAGCCTCTAGAAAATCAAGATTTGGGCCTTAAATGTGCCACTTTGACTTGGTGACATTGGGGTTATTTTTTAGACGCTGCTCAGCGTAAGGCTAAGCGTCACCAACTTTTGGAGCCCCGAAACCAAGTCAAAATAGGAAACAATTGACAACAAGGACCCCCCATGACCTTCACCAAGGTCCCCAATAGGTCTTAGCCTCTAGAAAATCAATATTTGGGCCTTAAATATGCCACTTTGACTTGGTGACACTCGGGTTATTTTTTAGACGCTGCTCAGCGTAAGGCTCAACGTCACCAACTTTTGGAGCCCCGAAACCGAGTCAAAACAGGTCAAAATAGAGCATAGGGACCCCCCATGACCTTCACCAAGGTCCTCAATAGGTCTCAGCCTCCAGAAAATCAAGATTTGGACCTCAAATATGCCACTTTGACTTGGTGAAGCTGGGGTTATTTTTCAGACGCTGCTCAGCGTCACCAACTTTTGGAGCCCCGAAACTGAGTTAAAACAAGCTAAAATCTAGCACAAGGACCCCAATGACATGAACCAAGTAGGTCTAAATCTCCAAAAAATCAAGATTTGGGCCTCAAATATGCCACTTTGACTTGGTGACGCTGGGGTTATTTTTCAGACGCTGCACAGCGTAAGGCTCAGTGTCATCAACCAAAATAGGGCCAAAACGACATCCAAATCATCCCAAACTTGACAAGAAGAACCCTTTGGACCCATGGCATGTAGATCCACTCTGAAAATGGATCTCATAGGTCAAAAATGGTTTTAGAATGCACTATTTTCAGGTCATACGCTGTTAGTGACGCTGACGCTGACGTTGGACGTTGAACGCTGATGCTGACGCTGGACGCTGACGCTGACGCTGGATGCTGATGCCAGACGCTGACGCCAGAACAAGCTATGCACACATTAGAGCTAGATCCATTCACACTAGAGGCTTTGGTAGCATGAAAAAGTACAGATCTACAGATCCAAAGGCTAAACATCTAGATCCACTCTTGTACTTTAACATTCTTTGTAAATTTTTGCATTTTTCAGCATATTAAGCTCTTACGCTGTGGATTACACACGTTAGCGTAAGAGATCTTGGTCATGTTGCATGTTGTACATTATAACATTTTGTGCATCTGGTCAACGCACACACCTGTCACTCGATCCGAAGTTTTCTCACCCCGTAGCCACTAATCTTCTCCCAGATCCGAATCTCATGCCTGAAATCCTATAAATCTTCTATTTTTCCACGAGATCAAGGTTTGAAAAATTTGAATCTGACACACTTAGGAGATCTGGGCATCAATCTCATATGCTGGGCATCAGACTTGGTTATGCTAAGCAAGGGCAATCTTGGTCACACTGCAGAACCTGCAACCAGAAACCTGTATTTCCTAGCATCCATTCACATCCATCGGGGCTAAACATCCACCTTGTGACCAATCCGCAACTACGTTCTAACCGGTGCACATTGTAATTATTTTATCAATATGAACAGTTTTCATTATTGCCTAGATTCTTGCAATTTACATTATTTTTCCTGTTCACATTTTTCCTGTTTTCATTTATTTAAATAGTTTACATTCATTTTTCATTTGTCCACATTCAATTCTGCATTTGTTTACGTATAACCCAACACATTGTAATTGTGTATGTTCGGGAAAGTCCTTGTTTGATCCGCGTGCAGACCATTCAAGGCACTCTGCCTTCATTCATTTTCAGCTTGCCCTAAAGTGAAGGCAGGGTCTTACTATTTCGTTCGTAGATCTCTCGGTGTCTGTTCATTCTAGCCTCTCATCGACAATTTCAGATGGTACAGTAAAATGGTCCTAGAAGGAGGGCCGTTTCTCTATTAGATCCACCTCTTAGCATCCCAGATCTAGCATTCACACGCTACTGTGATTGTCAATGTCCCTACGCTGCCTTGTTCCCAGCGTTCAGGCGCTGTTTCCTGCTCATAAATCCTATTTTCCAGTCTGGACGCTGTTTCAAAATTTTCCAAACATGTTCCTACTTGAATCACAGCATCCTACACCTTCCCTTCTCAGATCCAAATGCTGCCCATAGCATCCTACACTCCCTACTAGTTTCAGACATTGTTTACAGCATCCATCATCCTTATACCTTTTTTCTGATGCTATTCACAGCGTCCAGATCTAAGTTTTCTCCTCAGAAACTGCGTCCAACACTTAGTTTTCTTACCCAGACGTTGGTCACGCTAATGTTGGTGAAGTTGACATTTGGTCAAGCTGATGTTTAGTCAAGCTGACGTTTGGTCACACTAACATTGGTCAAGCTGATGTTGGTCAAGTTAATGTTTGGTCACATTGATGTTGGTCAAGCTAACGTTGGTCAAGCTGACGTTTGGTCACGCTGACATTGGTCAAGTTGACGTTTGGTCATGCTGACGTTGGTCAAGCTGATGTTGGTCAAGTTGACGTTTGGTCACGCTGACGTTGGTCAAGCTGACGTTTAGTCAAGCTGACGTTTGGTCATGCTGATGTGGGTCAAGCTGATACTCCTTCGTACGCTGTTCAACACTTAGCCATATTTTCTCCCTTTAACACTTAGCCATTTTTTCTCTCTCTGACACTTAGCCATTTATTTTCTTTCACTTATGCTGTTACATCTAGACACTTTGACAATGGACCCTGTGCAAACCAACACCACCGCCATGCCCGTTACCAACTTCAGTACCACAATCTCGGGTCCCGTCACCTCCGTTGAGTCCATAGTTGCCCTTGGCACGATGAATCCTTAGGGGCCATCTCGCCGGTCACTGAGACTACAAGGTATGGATCCCGCGTTCACCATCTTAACGCTTGAACAATATAATTTTATTTGCGTTAAAATCCAAGCTAAATTGGCCATTGACTGAGTCGAGCTGGAAGCAAAGAGACATTATGAGCTAATTTACAAAGGAGGCCATGACTTCATTCCCACTGCCTACGATGTCATCCTCCTCACTGAATCCCACCATGAACTCCTATCACAACTCCTCATGGCCAGGAACCAAACCTCACATCAACCCTCCATAGAGCCTCAAAATGAAGATGAGGAAGATAATTTCGCAGCTCAATCTAAGCATGGGGATTCGTACCATACTCTCAGTCCGCATACTTATGCGAATCCATTATTGCACCCTTTCACGGGGGAGACCATGTCCCTCCATTCATTTAAAACCACTCAAGCACATGTGCCCCAACAGGAAGTACCCACTCTTATTCCCACTCTCCCTATGACCGATACTCAATTCAATGTACCCATCTCCACTATTCCTCCAGTCACCACATTATCCCCTCTTCTACAAGTACAACCCCAACAACCCCCCTCTCAAACTAATGTAGGAGCGAATTTCCCACCCCAAGTAATTGGGATGCCATCTGTGATACCTGCTTCCACATCTACACACTTCATCCCATGAGTGCAGGTTCATACCACACCCTTGGCTCCTCCAGTGCAACACTAGGTACAAAGTTTTCTTTCACAATCCACAATTGGCCAATAGCCCACCCTTATCACTCAACAACAATAGCAACAACAACAAAAACAACCTACACGTTACGACATGCCACCCCTAGTAGCACCCACTGTAAACATTCCACAAGTGCAACCTTCGACCACTCAACTTTCTTCTTTCCCGTCCACTGTACAACAATCTAACTTGCATACTACACAACATAACTGACCTCCCACTTCACCTAGTGCCCAAGACTGGGCTGAAGCTAAAAAAATGATGCAGGAGCCAGCCGATGAGGTAAAAAGCCTCAAAACCTCTAACAATGAAGAGCTTAAAGTATTAGACTTTTATCAAGACGATCCTATTAGCTCTTCGGTACCACCACTAACATTACCCAAAGGAGTTTCTTTGCCTCAACTAACTAAATACAATGGGGAAGGAGACCCCAACATCCATCTAGTCACATTTAGACTAGAATGCTTCTTGCTTCAGGCTTGGCCCCATGCAATCTTGCGTGTGTTCACCATGTCCCTCACTAGCAGAGCACTAGACTGGTACCGAGCCTTGCCTCGTAACTCCATATCCTCTTTGGAGGATCTCTTACACTAGTTCATTACCAAATTTAAATACAACTTAAAACCTGAAGCAACCTTGGACAGTCTGATATAGGTAAAACAAGCACCGCTTGAACCTGTACAAAAATTTATCCAAAGATGGAGTGCTGCACTCAACGAACTTCATGAGCCAATCCTAGAAACATACCTCTTACGATTCTTAAGGGAGTCGTGAATGATTTTGTTAAATCAAAACTGTACTATCTACATGCGCACACTCTAAGCCAAGCTTTTGTACAGATCAAAAACATAAAAGAGGTAGCCCAAAATAGCCATGACCCTGCTTACTTAGCCTTCAAAAATTAACACACTAAAAAAGGTAAAGAAAAGGCTAAAGCAGCAGTAGCAGAGACTCAACCTACTAACATGGGACAGCAAGGCAGACCATCTACTGCTCCCATTAACTATGAGAGAATCGCTCCTGCACACACACCTAAATCATCTACCATGCAAGCTACTAACACGGGTCATGCACGTACGTTTGAGAGGAAAGACCTTGCTCAATACACATCGCTCCCCATGAAGCCTTCCCAGTTGTTAGATCAACTTTTGAAGGCTGGGGCCATTAAACACAAGCAGTTGTCTCTAGCGGCAGCCCAGAGACATGACCGATTCTGTGAATTGGTCAAAAACCCAAGCTTGGCAACACCAAATGAGCCTCCTATTCCAAGAGGCTTTAGACTAGATCGATTTTGCGAGTACCATCAACGGAATGGGCATGGTACTGATTATTGTTTCATCCTCAAACAAGACATACAACGTATGATTGATAGGGGTGAAATAAAATTTGACGATGCCAACCTTGTTAAGTTGCATAATCAATCTATGGGTGTATACAAAGATCCCCTCAATACTAAGGAAGCTCCTTACATTATTAACACGATCCATATCGGAAATGAGCAAGGAATGCCCAGAAAACCTTTTGTGATTCATGTTCCTCCTACGGTGTCAACATCATCCCCACAATCTTCGTATCCCACATACAATCCACCTACACCTACAAAGCCATTTGTCATTTGTCTACCCCCTGTCAATGCAACCGTAAATGTGCAACCGCCTACCCGGCCCACTCCCTTTGTGGTCTAGGTGCCACTCGCAGTTGCAACAACAGAGGTACAATCAAAAAATCAACCAACTCCCTTCGTAATCAAGGTACCCAAACACCCTGATCTTTAACCTCCTACTCCTCAACCACAAACCAAACCGACCCCGTTCGTCATCAGGGTGCCTAAACACCCTGACATACAACCACCTCCAACAGTTCAACTGCAACCCTGACCTGCCCCATTCGTAATCCAGGTCCCAAATCAACCCGGTGTTCAAGCTCCAATGGTTCCCCCACGACCTTCACAAGAACACCTCGTCGACAAACTTACTAGAGAATGGTTGGAAAGAGAACGTCGAAGTCTTGAATTGGGGCCACTGAAACCCACTCCCTTAAACACTGTACCCTATGGCTCCAACAACTGATTAGCCAAGCACAAGCCACAAAAATAAAAAATCAGGAATGCCAGATACATCAAACCCAATCACCACATTAGACCACACGAAAACCATTTCACAAGAGATACAACTGTTGGGTCCAATGGACCAAGTCTCAACCAACAAGAGCACACCGAACAGTAAAGACTTGGCCAATGCCCTAACTTAGGTCACATAGGCACTTAAACAAAAAAACACATCTTTAAGCTTGTATGACCTAATGATGACTTTTCAAGTCCATCGTGAAGCCCTAGTACACATGTTAACATCGATCCTAGTCAGCGAAGACTTGCCTCCAAATGAACCTTCCATTCATGCAGCAATGTCTCCATATCAAGGATCAAGAGCTACATCACTAGGCTTCAAAATGAATAATATAAAAATAGATAAAAAAACAGGAGGGGACACCACTGCACCCATATTCATAACTATATAAGTAAATCAATTTAAAATACATAGGGTGCATGTAGATGACGGAGCAGCCACGAACGTAGTACCATACCCCATCATCGAACAGTTAGGGCTAACTAAACAAATCAAACCAACGTCCACGACATTCCTGAAATCGTTCAGTGGATCATGCGTAGTTGTCAAAGGAACACTAACTTTGGATTTCATAGCAGGGGATCGGTTCCCCATGTCAGCTGAATTTGTAGTCATAGATGAGGTGCCTGGTTTTAACCTGATATTGGGATGACCATGGTTAGCCCAATTAAAGGTGGTATCTTCACCCATCCACCAAGAGATTCACTTACCCTATGAAGGTGGTGAAATCATTATATACGGTGATGCAGCTACACCCAACACCTCTGCACACGTAGGCACCAACCAAGGCTCATAGGTCGAATTCAATGAGCCTAAATAGGATGACACTACTCTCGAGCTTAAACAAGACGCCACACCCATTGACAACCAAAATGATAACCAATCTCCAAACCGTGATCCCCCAGAAGATATAGAAACATTACAAAACATGGAAACATCAGAGCATGCTGACATAGGAGTCATGCCCCCAAATATCTCATGGTCAAAATTACCGTTTAACATAATTAGCGAAGGAGACGCTGAATATACGATTACACCGACATGCCCAACACACCATATCAATCTTCGAAAATTAAAAAAGCTACTCAACTGTTAAACTACTACTCGTCCGAAATGACATTAAACTACTACTCGTCCGAAACGACGTTAAACTACTACTCGTTCGAAATGACGTTAAACTACTACTCGTTCGAAATGATGTTAAACTACTACTCGTCCAAAATGACGTTAAACTACTACTCGTCCGAAATGACGTTAAACTACAACTCATCCGAAATGACGTTAAACTACAATCGTCCGAAACGACGTTAAACTACTACTCGTCCGAAATGACGTTAAACTACAATCGTCGGAAACGACGTTAAACTACTACTCGTCCGAAACGACGTTAAACTACTACTCGTCCGAAATGATGTTAAACTACTACTCGTCCAAAATGACGTTAAACTACAACTATTCGAAAAAGACGTTAAAACACCACCATGTCCGCAATGACATAAAACTAGCCATGGTCAAAAATGGTCGGTTCATTTTAAAACCCACAGAAACAGTTTAAATCTCCATCGTTTTCTTCTGGCCCGAAATGGCCTTAAACTAGAACGCCATTGCTAAAGTCCGTCATGAATTTAAATTGACACGCATGGCCCGAAATGACCTTAAACTAGAACAAGTTACATTTCCATTTCTTTAAGATTACATTATTTGTTTGCATGCATAGTTGCATCCTTGCTTTACAAATTACCACGCTTATATTTACAAATAGTTAAAACAACAAAAAATATATATATATAATAATAAAAATAAAAAAAAATCTTTTGTGTTTACGCTTGAGTTTATCAAAAGTTTGGATAAAACGTAAAATAAAAAAAAAGTTGAATAACATAAAAACAACAAAAAAAATATATCAATGTATAAATGGATAATGTTTACATTGTATCACACATTTGCTTTCATACAATCTACAAATTTTCAACACAAAAAAAAAAAAAAAAACAAAACTAACCTCAAAACAATAAAAAGTAAAATTAAACATAAGGGCTAGGGGGGGCTTGACCCCCAAACTTATCCGCATCATCGAGTCCCACTCCACTGGGGCCAGCCTCATCATCAACACGTCCCTGCACAAAAACAAGATCCTAGGTAAGTAAATTAAAATTTATAAAACACACAAATGAAAGTAGCCATCAACAAAACATAAATATCCAAGAGAGAACTAGCAAGAGAAATAATAATAAAATAAATAACTCCAGTATTCGTTTGGTGCGTTTAATCCTTAATGGGAACATGGAAATTCATCAGGTAATACCAACATCAGAATGATAATGTTCGCAAAAATTATGATTAATAGTTTATATTACAACCATAGGTAAAATGGAAATTAGTTCACATTATCTTAGACGCTGGAAAAGTAACTCACGCTTACGTTTTGCACCAAAATACATCAAAACATGTGATTTTCGGCATCAATATTTTATCGTTGGACTTGATAAAATATATATTTTACACATAGACGAATCAACATAATAAATCACCAATTTAATAAAGCACGGTGTCAATTTCCTTTTATATAAAACTAATATATTGGCTATATAAGGTGGTTTATCCTGATAATATAGCGTCATATAAAAGGTTGTGTTAAATTATTTTAATGGACTGAAATTATTCACCAAACTCACCTCACTTACAATGATCGAAAACCTTTTCAAACGCTGAAAAAATAGGCATTGGTCATGATGAGGGGGAAAATTAAAACAGAGCGCCATGAACTTGCATATGGCCATTGGCTATGTGCTGGTGGAATTTGTTGCTTTAGAGGCATACAGACTTTTAAAATAGTTGAACAAGCATCCATCCATCATCATACTCATGACCCATGACGCTGACCCTGTTTTGTTTTTTTTTTCTGTTTTCAGTAGAAATATAAAAGAAAAAGAGCAAAAAATCAGCAATGAAAAATAAACACGTGTGAGTGTGCGAGTCATCGCTGAACCTTTGACGCTCCCAAAGGCAGGCGAATCCATACAAATGCGATGTTTTGCTTGCACGCCCCATCCAAAACTCGATTTACGTATGACCCATACCTGCCCCTTCGGCCTTCGTTTACCATAATGTTTATTTTACTCCCTTGTTTTCTGTGATCCGTCTCATGCCGATGCCGTGAATCTTGATTGCTTGCTTGCCACAAAGAAATGAAATTTTTAGTATGATTCAGAAAATTTAGGTAGTGACCTTTGTGCGCACAAATTCAGCGGCGATTCCCGTGGCCACGGCCACCATGCCCAGAGCCCAGATCAAGCAAATGCTACAGAAATCCACAAAATCCATACAAAATCCACAAAAAAATTATTCGTGTTGCAGCTTGCCAAAGTTACTCCTGCCATGAAAAGTGGGTTACTCACGCTGCCAAGGCATGGCGGTTAACTGACGCTGCAATGGCGGCTAACTCACGCTGCCAGGCAAACGGCTAACTCACACTGCCAAGGCAGGGCAAGCAACTCAAGCAAAAAAAATTCCTGGTTACTAACGCCCACGTGGTAGTAACGACTGTCACTCACGCTATCCACATCACAAAAATGCAAAAAAAAAAAAAATTGCTACGCCCAGCCAAAAACACAAGAAAATCAGGTAAAAATGCACACAAAATTGCAGTTCGTGCAACTTATGCCAGGCACAAAGAAAGAAAAATAATAATAATAAAAATAAAAAAAATAATTTTTTTTAACTCCCTTTGAATTGGCGCACTGGAGACACAAAAATTTCACAAATCTACCTGTAAAATTTAACAGTGCGATTTAGACTTTATTGGCAGGGGGGTGATTTATATCAGAAAACAATTTGGTACCAGTTTATATCAGAAAAAAAATATNGTTGGTACCAGTTTATATCAGGAAAAAATATATTTATTGTTAATGTTTTATGTTTTCGGATTTTAGTGTTTTTTGATTTTATAGTTTGGCATATCAAGAAACTATGTTATGCGTCATTGTAAAACTAGACGCCAGGTGTACCATGCCCAATAACGGAAGTCACGCTGATACTGAATGGGGCCTGTACATGCTAATAATAATCTTACCCCAAACAGAAAACACTCACATTGGAATATTCATTCACGCTGATTCTGGCCCTTTACTCACGTTGCCTATCGTCTTGGCTCACTCACGTTGCCTATCGTCTTGGCTCACTCACGCTGACTGCTGTCGTCTTGGCTCACTCACGTTGACTGCTGTCACGTCCAAGTAACTCACGCTTTGAGGAAATTTTTGGGGAGAGGAAACTCACATTGCCCATCATGTTCAAATCACTCACGCTTGCATCCCGTCTTTCCCATTGTATCACCTATCCATACGTGGTGTTTTTTTTCTTCATCCTTTATCTTTATTTATTTTATTTTATTTTATTTTCACTTTGTAAATAATTCCTTATGCATATCCTTATTTTGCAAAAATATATGTATGGCCTGAGTATCTAAAAGCTAAAATAAAACAAAACGACAACAGATACAAAAAGTTTAAATTACATACCATGGCCCGATACGGCCTTAAACTGCCATACATGGCCCGGTATGGCCTTAAACTGCCATCCATGGCCCGGTATGGCCTTAAACTGCCACTCATGGCCCGGTACGGCCTTAAACTGTCACACATGGCCCGGTACGGCCTTAAACTACCACTCGTGGCCTGGTATGGCCTTAAACTGCCACCCCAGCCCGGTATGGCTTTAAACTGCCATACGTCCAGGCACGACGGTAAACTACCCTTGGTGTATCATCGATTACATTTAAACGTAGAATCAATTTCTTAAGAAAAAGGAAAACTCACCCTCGTTGACATAGCTCCCTGTTTCATTGGCAAGAGCAAATACATAGATAGCAAGAAACTCTTCATACCACTATCTGTCAATGGACCACATGGAGCAATTAAACGAGAAATCAATCTAGAGTCCATTGATTTAGACTCCCCAATATACGATAATTTAGTGGCATCAACCCAAGAAACACTAGATTGCTTTAAAGGAATGACAAAGTCTCTGGACTTAGAGGTCGATAACATCACCGAAGATCCCCTAGCCGAAACCCCCATAACCACGTCAGATGGCGAGGTTAAAATTTTAAAACTAAGTGCTCTTTTAAATCCACAACTCGCCAGTGACATAGCTCAAGTGCTAAAAGACAACATGAAAGCATTCTCTTGGTCTTACATTGACATGCCTGGGCTCGACCCTTGAATAGTCCAGCATAACATTATACTTGATCCAAAACTAAGACCAGTGAAGCAAAAAGCACGCAAGGTCAAGCCGGAAGTAGCATTGGCAGTTCGCAATGAGATCACAAAGCTTTATCAAGCTGGTTTCATCCGAGCTGTGGACTACGCTGATTGGGTATCCAACATGGTTGTAGTCCCAAAGAAGAATGGAAGCATTCGTCTATGCATTGACTTCCATGACCTCAACATTGCAACCATAAAAGATGACTTCTGCTACCTAGCATTGATCAACTTGTTGATTCAACCGCTGGGCATGCATTTTTATCCTTTATAGATGGCTTTTCAGGATACAACCAGATTAGGATTTACCCCGAACATCAACTCATGACAACCTTTATGACACCATGCGGTACATTTTGTTATACAATGATGCCATTTGGTCTCAAGAACGTCAGGGCTACGTATCAACGAGCGATGACATTCATTTTTAGTTATTACATGTTCAACTCGCTCAATGACTATGTAGATGACATTGCGGTCAAATAAAAAACAACTGAGCAACATGTACAAGATCTAGACTTGGTACTGAAACGTTGTCTAAAATACAAGCTTAGACTCAACCTGAAGAAATGTGTCTTCGGGGTCAAAACAGGAAAAATGCTTGGATTCGTCGTATCTGAGATAGGGATATGAGTAGATCCGAATAAGGTTAAGGCAATAACAAATTTGAAACCACCTAGCAACCTTACTGAACTTCGCGGTCTACAAGGTAGATTACAGTTCATCAAACGTTTCATTGAAAAATTGACAGACAAGTTGAGGCCTATGTAGCACTTATTGCATAAGAATGTCCATTTTGAATGGACTCCACAGTGCCAAGAAGCCTTTGACAACATCAAAACAACACTAGCTCAACTACTGACAGTTTATCCACCACAGAACAATAAACCATTTTACATCTACCTTGCAACATCCAAATCATCTATTGCATCTATGCTTTGTTAGAAACGTGATGATGAAACTGAAATCCTTGTTTACTACTTGAGTCATGCATTAGTAGCCTATGAACAATGTTACAATGATGTGGAGAGGTCATGCCTTGCCCTTATCTTTTCTTTAAAGAAGTGGCGACATTATCTCTTCTGTAACCAAGTTAATATCATCTATAAAGATAACATGCTCAGAGCTATCATGAACAACATATATGAATCGAGCAAGATAGCTAGATGGAAAGCGAGGATTGCTGAGTTTGACCTGTGCTACATAGCTCAATCATTAATTAAAGGTCAAGCTATAGTCAATCAAATGACCGCATCACCGACGCAAGACCAAGAAACAATCAACCCAGAGTTTCCCGATGAGAATGTAAACACAATAGACACAGTACCTGATAACTATGACGCAATCCTAAATTGTGATGGAGCATCAACCTCCCGAGGAGGAAGTGCTGTAGCTATCATCACATATCCCTTTGGGGAGATTCGACTCTTTGCTTATCGTTCAAACTTTCCTTGTACTAACAACGTGGTAGAGTATGAAGGTCTTCTTAGAGGTCTCATGGCAGCACTAGCTTCAGAAACCACATGGCTCATAGTTAGAGGCAACTCACAGTTGGTCATCAATTAGGTCACAGATGTATATACATGTAAAGCTTTACATTTACAACCATACTATGACTTGGCAAAGCACCTGTTGAAACAATTCACAAACATAGATGTGCAACATGTTTCCAGAAGTGACAATACCATTGCAGATGCACTTGCAACATTAGCCCTAAACATTTCACCTAACATGTTTCATGCGTTGCCCAGTTCCATAACGAGTTGTGCCAAGCCCATAACTGACGCTCTCGATAAACTACCCATAGCATCCGTTAGCATAACATACGTCATGGAATGGTATGATGACATAAAAGAGTACCTTCTACATGGTGAACCACCTCAACATCTAACGAATGCTCAGAAGGACACAGTGCGGAAATGCTCTCGGCAGTATGCACTAGTAGGGGACACGTTATGTCGCTGATCCTATGAAGACATTTTGTTAGTGTGCGTTAGTAGCATCGATGGCCAAACCATCATGGAGCAAGTTCATGAAGGACTTTGTGGAGGACACATAGCACCCAAGGCAATGGCAACCAAAATCAGACGTTTAAGCTACTATTGGTCACACATGGAGTACGACTGTTTCTCCAAAGTCAAAGCATGTAGCATCTATCAAAAACATGGTAATCTCATACATGTGCCACCTAATGAGCTGCATACAGCTCAAATCACATGACCCTTCCAGAAATGGGGGTTAGACATCATAGGACCAATAACTCCCCCATCTTCTGCAGGACATAGCTTCATCATAACCACAACGGAATATTTCACAAAATGGGTAGAAGCTATTCCTCTTAGGAAGACCACATCAAAACAAGTATGCAACTTCATCCTTGAAAACATTGTGACTCGTTTTGGCATTTCAATGATCATAATCACTGATAACGGGCCACAATTCAGCAGTGTTAAAACCAAAACCTTTTGTGAGAGCCTAGGCATCAAACATTCATTTTCATCACCATACTATCCTCAGAGCAATGGTCAAGCAGAATCCATGAACAAAATGGTCATCATGCTTAATCAAAGCAAAAGAAGATGGCACGAATAGCTAGTGTACGCGCTATGGGCATATCAAACGACGCACAGAACATCCACAGGTAAAACACCGTACAATCTTGTTTATAGTTCAGAAGTTTTTTTACCTTTGGAGTTGCAGATACCTTCATTGCGGATCACACTCTCCAGACTCCTCGATGAAAGTCAAAAAAATGACTCACGCATTGTTGACCTTGACTCGGTGGAGGAGGAACGAACATGCACACTGGATCACATCGAGTGGTACCAGAAGCAACAATGATGATGACATCAACATGACATTCACAAGCACCCGATCAAGGAAGGTGACCTGGTCCTTAAGGTGGTCCGTGAACACTCAGACAAATTCTCGGCCAACTGGGAAGGGCCTTACCTGGTTACCAAAGCGTACGATAATGGAGCATTCAAACTAGTTGATATGGACGGTAACGAGCTTGCTCATCCAACAAATTACATGTACCTCAAGCCATTTTACATTTGAAAAAAGCCTAAGGTATGCATTCGTCTTGGCATCATGACGGTAAACTGATACCACAGACTCGTCCTGACATCATGATGGTAAACTGATACCACAGATTCGTCCTGGCATCATGATGGTAAACTAATACCACAGACTCGTCCTAGCATCATGACGGTAAANNGGTAAACTGATACCACAGATTCGTCCTGGCATCATGACGGTAAACTGATACCACATATTCATCCTAGCATCATGACAGTAAACTGATACCACAGACTCGTCCTGACATCATGATGGTAAACTGATACCATAGAACGGTCCTGGAATCACGACCTAAAACTGATACCACAGATCATCCGAAATGACAATAAACTACCACATTCTCATCTGCCAGAGTCCGTTAAGACTATAAAATAGCAGGTCCCAGCCTCTAGAAAATCAAGATTTGGGCCTCAAATGTGCCACTTTGACTTGGTGACGCTAGGGTTATTTTTCAAACGCTACTCAGCGTAAGGCTCAGCGTGACCAACTTTTGGAGCCTCGAAACCGAGTCAAAATAGGCCAAAATAGAGCATAAGGACCTCCATGACCTGTACCAAGGTCCCTAGTAGGTCCCAACCTCCAAAAAATCAATATTTGGGCCTCAAATATGCCACTTTGACTTGGTGACGCTGGGGTTATTTTTCAGACGCTGCACAGCGTAAGGCTTAACGTCATCAACCAAAACAGGGCCAAAACGACATCCAAATCAGCCAAAATTGACAAGAAGAACCTTGTGGACCCATGGAATGTAGATCCACTCTAAAAATGGATCTCACAGGTTAAAATGGGTTTAGAATGCACTGTTTTCATGTCATATGCTGTTAGTGACGCTAACGCTGATGCTAGACGCTGATGCTGGATGTTGACGCTGGACGCTGACACTGGACGCTAATGCTGATGCTGGATGCTGACGCCAGATGTTGATGCTAGAATAGGCTACACACACATCAAAGCTAGATCCACGCATGTTGGAGGCTTTGGCAGCACAAAAAAAAGCACAGATCTACAGATCCAAAGGCTAGACATCCAGATCCACTCTTGTACTTTAACATTCTTTATAGATTTTTGCATTTTTCAGCGTATCAAGCTCTTACATTGTGGATTACACACGTCAGCATAAGAGCTCGTGGTCACGTTGCACACTATACATTGTAACATTTCATGCATTCGGTCAACGCACACACCTGTCATCCGATCCGAAATTTTCTCACCCCACAGCCACTGATCTTCTCCTAGATCCGAATCTCGTGCCTAAAATCCTATAAATATCCTATTTTTTCACTAGATCAATGTTCAAAAAATTTAAATCTGACACACTTAGGAGATTTGGGTGTCAATCTCATACGCTGGGCATCAGACTTGGTTACGTTGAGCAAGGGTAATCTTGGTCACGCTGTAGAACCTGCAACCAGAAAGCTGTATTTCCCAGCATCCATTCACATCCATCAGGGCTAAACGTCCACCTTGCGACCAATCCGCAACTATGTTCTGATCGGTGCACATTGTAATTTTTTTATCAATACGAACAGTTTTCATTATTGCCCAGATTCTTGCAGTTTACATTATTTTTCCTGTTCACATTTTTCCTATTTTCATTTATTTAAACAGTTTACATTCATTTTTCATTTTTCCACGTTCAATTCTGCATTTGTTTACGTATAACCCAACGCATCGCAATTGCGTACGTTTGGGGAAGTCCTCGTTTGATCCGCGTGCGGATCATTCAAGGCACTCTGCCTTCATTCATTTCTAGCTTGCCCTAAAGTGAAGGCAGGGTCTTACTGTTTCGTCCGTAGGTCTCTCGATGTCTGTTCATTCCAGCCTCTCACTGACGATTTCGGATGGTATAGTTGGGAGCTAAAAGAAGTACCTATACCCATCTCCATCCAATCTTCTTGTAACTTCCTATTACTAGACATCGTAAAAATACGATTGCTTAATTTATCACATTCATTGTTTTCTTAGATAATATAATGAAAACATCATAAATACTTAATAAATAAATTAACTAGTAAATAAATAATTAGTACTATAGAATGAAAGAGAGGAAAATAAAAAGTTTTATTAATATAAGAGAGTATGGTAGCATCCTCTAGGTTATCTTCCTATGCCACTTAAGCCTTAGAGGCTATCCGACACTACCACCATGATTAGGCTATTCAATCAAAGGTGTGATCAATACCTTCTTGTCCTTCTTCAGCTAGCTCTCATCACTTGCCTACCCTAGCTCTACAACTCCATGCTAGCACAATCTCTAAACCCAACCTTAAATGACATAGATCAAACCCTTTCCCAAGGGATATATGAATAATTATAACTCCTCATAATGAGGTGTCCCTTCATTTGAAGGTTAATTACATTATTTACAATTATTTTTATCCTTTAACAAGGGATGAGATGTTTCAATCTACCCCCCTTAAACATCCAGATCATCCTTGAGTGTTTCCTCTATATCCAGTTGCTCAACTACTGCTTCACTGTTATGCTTCTCAGCTTCAATTCCATTATTTTCCTCATTATCATTTATACAAATAGAAGACCAAAAATTATAAAACATAATTTACTACATCAATAATAAATGCAATTTATCATTCAATATCATGATGATCAAAAATTTGGGGGTAAGTATTAAAAATAAACTTCCTATTTTCCCAAGTCTACTGATCACAATTTTACCATTGAACAAGTACTTCACTAATATTTTTTATTTCCTAATTTCTTGGTTTGTTGGTTCTTAATTGTAGTGGATTTAACTTCAAGGCTGGCATTAGATCATAATGGCAAAGTATTCCAGTCCAACACATATGGTACATCATTCTCATAAAATTTCTTGAGCAAGCTTACATGGAAAGCTAGGTGAATTTTTAAGGTTGCTGGAAGATTTAATTGATAGGCTACTTTATGAATTCTTTCAAAGATTTCAAAAGGTCCATAATATTTGGGTGCCAATTTAGTATATTTTCTAGGTTTAAGAGAACTTCTAGTAGGTTTTACTCTCAGTAGTACTTGATCTCTTACTTGGAATTCTTTTTTTAGTTGATGTTGATGCATATCCTTTATATTTATCTTAGGAAGCTTGTAAATTTTGTTTAACTATTGTGACAATGTTTTCCATTATTTTCATTTCTTCTTCCTTCCATTCCTTTCTTAAGGTTATCAAATAAGTTTTCCTTAATGTTTCTACCCCCCTTAGAACCCTAACACCATTAGTGGTTGGGACTTTTGTAGGAAAGACATTCCTAAAATGGCATCAACATCACCTAGTTCAAATTCAAAGAATTCATCAAAAAAGGACATGTTTTGGAAAGTAAAATTAGTTTCTCCATACCTAGTATGCTTGCTTATGGTTGTTCCATCTACTAGTTCTATCTTAATAATTTTCTTGGAAAGTAAATCTAATTTCAATAAATTAATTAACTTTAAAGAAATAAAGTTATCACTAGCACCACTATCAATCAAAAATTTAATTTGTTTACCTTTAATTGAACCTTGAAAAATTAGTAAAGCAAATTGAAATTTACATAAACTTGATTTAGTTGATGTAGATATCTTCTTCACAGCTATAGTGGTGGTTCAAATTTTTTCTTTGTTTGTGTTTGGGTTGGATTTTCAATTCCTAATTTGGTTTGTCCTTTGTACTTCTATTAGAAATTTTGAACAGTCTCATTTGAAATGATGTTCATCATAAACAAAACATCCTGATCCTAATCAAGAATTTTTGGTTGGTGTTTCCTCCATTGTTGCTTGTGGAAAGGTAGTTTGTCAAAGAATTTCTTGTTAAAGAGTAGCTTGTATCTAATTTGATTCTTTACAGTCCTTAGCAATTCTATATGCTTCAGAAATAGTTTAAGGATTATGAGCTTGTGTTTGGGGATGTAGTTAAGCATTTAGTTCACCAATGAATTTTGAAGCTAATTCTCCCTCATTTTGATGACTTACATACTAATAAAGACCATAGAATTCCTTATAGTAATCCTCTATGGATCACCTTCCCAATCTTAAGGAATCAAATCTCATTTTCCTCTCTTTGAGGAAAGAATTAGGTACAAATTTTTGTTCAAATCCTCAACAAAAATTAAGCCAATTTATATCAAACCTTGAGATCTTAGACCATTTCACCATGTTACCACAAGTCATCTTAAATATAAGGAGATAACTTCTAAACATTCATGGATTGACAAATTCAACATATTGAAGTAGTTTTTCATTGTATCAAGCCAACCCTTTACCTTGGCACTGGATCTAGGGGCTTCATCATAATGATACAATTTTACTTTCTTGGCATGAACTTATGTCAGCGATTCTCTTGGTGGATTAAGCTAGTTCCCATATCCCTCACCTTTGGTTTCTACTCTATGGTCTAAAGAAGGGATTTTGGTATCTTGTTGACCAGTAGGTAGTGGTTGTTTTTGGTGTGGATCCCTAGGGGAAAGTTAATCTTGATCCCTAGGTGGAATGTAGGTAGGATTTGAAGGCCGAGTGAGATGGTCAGTTAATTGCCTGATGGATTCTGCAAAGGAATCCATCTTTCCTTGCATGTTTGATCATATATCCTCTAAACTCTAGGAAAATTTCCTAATTTTCTTAAACATATTTACATCTTTATTCCAAACCCGTGATTTGACTAACAAAGCTCTTCTTGAACACCCCTAATCTCATTAATTTGATCTTCAATAGTAGTTATCTGATCATTAACTTAGGCATCCATTTCTTTTCAACTTATTCTTTAGGTTTTGGACATTAGTAAGTTGAAGAAATCAAGTATGTTGGTAATCCTTAGCTTCCATGACCCTTTTTATGGGTTTTGAAATAGTTAATTAGTTGTAGAAGAATTTGAAACTATTATTGATTTCTTCTTGAGTATTGAATCCTAATTTTTTTTGGGATCTTAAATAATTAATTAAAACACTATTTTCTATAATTTTATAGCTAATTCTAATACTTCGATTAAGTCTAGAAGGTTCAAATATGTTGGAATCAATTTTTTTTTTGGTTCAAAATGGACTTCAAATTCAAAAGTTATAGCCATTTTAAATTTACAAAAATTTGCATGTTTTTTAGGACTTCCCAAGAGCTCACCCATCCCAATTCTACTCTAGGATGAGCATGGTTAATGATAAAGTTTTTATCACTATTATTACCCAGGCACTAATTTTGAATTTTTGAAAATATTTATTCATGTTCTTAATTTTAAATTAATGATTAATGATTTTTTAAAAAAATTTCATTAGCTGATGAGCATTTCGAAATTTCCATCAATTGATAGAAATTTTGAATTTTCCATTTATTAACAAAAAATTTCTTGTTGGGCATCAATAGGGACGATAGTAGTAAGGGCCATAGTAATGTAGTGGCTACAAGATCTAAGGAGGCTACTAGAAACATCAATAAAGTCTAAGGAGGTTGAGGTTGGCAATGGGAATGGGTCATTTATTTTTTTAAATTTTTTTCTTTGGCCTCTTTAGGGACTATGCAACCCATTTACAAGGTTTTTGTGGCCCTCCTCTAGGCTTGTGCAGCCCATCTCAGGGCTCACATGGCCCTCCTCTAGGCCTATGTGGCCCCTTTACTAGGAGTGCATAGCCCCTTAACTTGGCTCACATGGCCCTTTTTAGGGCTTATGTAGCCCATCATTGGACTTGTGTGGCCTATGCAGGGCTTGTGCAACTTCTACAAGTAGTTAGAGATGGCATGGTGCATCTGAAAAAGGCGATGATTCATGGCGTCTAGAAAGGAGGTGTTCAGCGACTTAGGAGGTGGTGTTTGGTGGCATGGGAGGTAGCTTTTGGCAGTGTGGGAGGTAATTATTGGTGCTTTAAGAGGTGCTTTTCAGTGGCATGGTAGGTGATTTTTGGCAATGATTAGGGAGATGCATGCAATCAGATGACATGGAGAAATGGGAGCAGTAGACGACATGATGTTAGTTGCAGGGTGCTACACAACAATGGGTGGCAAGGCAACAATGGTTAGTAAGGAAGCAGGTGTACAATGATAGGTAGTGGGCTTGTGGTGGTGGGTAGCAAGTGCACAACAATGGACATCACAACAATAGGTGTAGGTGTGACATGGAAAATATAGATGATGCATGGTGTGTGGTTGCCCATGGGGTTGGCCCAAGGACTAGTCCCTTTGCAACCACTAGCCATGGTTGGTAGCACAACCAGTTGTAGCCCTGCTAAGGGTTCAATTTTTTTAATAAAATTTTACAAGTTGGGGCTTGGAATCAAACCTGAGACCTCCAACCCCTCCATTTTTTTAAAAATTAAAATTTAAAAAGTATTTTTGTAAAATTAAATTTAAATTTTTTTAAAAAATATATATTTTTTAATTTTAAACTACATATAACATAAGAATTACCGTATTTTCCAAATCATAAGTTGGATTTTGATGAAATTAGTACTGTTGAAATCATCTTGGAGAGCACTACATGTAAGCTAGAAATAATTCCATTTTAGTGAACCTAGAAATCACAAGATTAGAAAAATTGAATGCTAGCTTTATCAAATCTTTGATTAACTTAAGTTAAAACTTCCTCTTTACTTCTACTAAGATTCTTATAGTTTTATTATAAACATGAGAAGAAGAAATACTTGTCCATCACAACTTAATATTAGTAAAAGATCAAAAGATTCTATCAGTGGAGAAGCTTGAAAATTTTCTACCATTAAAGGTTCTAACCATCTTCATCATGACCACCAAGCATCAAGCTTCATCTCTACCTCAAACTCCTTTAGGTAGCTCTTAATCGGCCACTATTATTTTACATCAAAATAATGTACTCTTTGCTTTTGATTATGTTTGTAGCTTACTTGGGAAGGAGGGGTTTTAGTATCTTACAACTTCAAAGTTATCTGATTTACTTGTCTTTCCTATTGTTAAACTCTCCCATTGTAAAGGAATTTTCATGGAATGGTGTGAATAGTACAATAGCAAGAAAAATTCTACTTCCTAGTTAGTTTTCAGAGCAATAACAATCCTTTCTTCTGATATTTGAATAGCCTTGGGTTTTTAATAAGAAGAGGATCCTTTAATTTCATCAACTTTTAGCCCAAAATTTAAATCATTTTGCAAAAAGGAATTATTTGATTATGTTATTGATTTTGCTCTTGGAGATAGCCAATTTGTTTGTGGAGATTTCATCAATGAGGTTCACTTTAATTTATGTCTACTTATTTATAGCAATGTTTTTTTGGTATAAACATTAGTCCTATGTTAATTCTTATACAATTTACATACTTCATGGTGCCATAATTGGCAGAATTTATGATTGGTCATTGTTTTATTTCTCTGCCTAGTATAATGCCATGACTAGAATTACTTCTAGCCAACAAAATCTTGCCAAATATTATATCCTATGTTGTGTACCTTTGTTCATGTGTTTGATCTTAAGTTATGATCATATAAACAAACATTTTAGTCATTACAATCCCCAATTATGTTTTGAATTTCTTGAAGATGTGAAAGTTATAAGGGGTAGGATTGTGGACACCAAAAAGGGTCAGAGGGCTTTACAACAGGAAATCAACAAGGTATTTCTATGCATTTATTATTTCCTTGTTGTTGATTATGTCTTTATTTTATGTATTTGATAGTGTAATCTAGGCTACAGAATAAACTAAGTTAGAGTGACTAAGCTGGAGCTACATAGGCTAAGGAAGTTCAAGGTACTTCAACCTTTGGTATGGTTCAACCACAACAATAGATCAAACTTTCTACTCCCAAGGTATATATGTAAATAAATAAATAAATATAATAACTTAGTTTAATGTATTATTTTCTTTTCTAATAAATTTTTTCTTGTAGAGGCAACGTATTGGACAAATTTTTGGTGATCCAATAGTTATAAGACAACCAACCCAACAACAACCCCAACAAAATCAACAAAGTACAAGACAAGTGATGAATTGTGGTTTGCTAGGCCCCATATACTAGGCCCCGTATACGTGGCCCTATCGACGCATCCATCCATGCATTTACGTAGCCTCGTTAATGTAGTGTCTGTCTCTAGCTATAAATAAGTGCGCACCCACTGCACTTAGGCATCTTTTTGGTAGTTGTAGCGAAGCTCTTACAGTTTTTTTTGTAGGAGTTAGACTATTCTCCTAGTGCATGGGCGCAGTGTGATGATTGTAATTGTATGACATCTTTATTCGAGTGTGATGTACTTGGACACGCACATGACCAGAAATAAAGATCTAGATTACTTCATCATTGCAACATTCACTTAGTTTTAATTATTTAATTTTTATTGTTAATTGTTATTGTTATTTATTATTTTCTTAGTTAATATTTCTTTACTATCATTTACTATTCCTATTGTTAAATGGGGAATGAGTGCAACTTAATCATGAGCATTTAAGTATGACTACTTGGTAACCTAGTAGCGTACCTAGGATTTGTGCTTGGTAATCCCAGTAGGAGTCATGCACAAGGTTCAAGATGGGTACAGATGATTAAGGAATGGATGCTCATCGCACTTAGGCTAGTTTAGACTCTCTTATTCCATGTCCCATTAGCTTATATTCTCTCTTCCTTTTTCCTCCTAGCTTAATTGAAGTTATTTTCCATTGCCTATAGGAGTAGCACTAGGTTAGAAACCACATCATACACCTCACTCTGGACTAAACCATATGTGACAAAGCAAATACTAGTCCAGGTAGAAAGATAGTGAATTATGATCAACATGTAATGATCTAGATACCACAACTAGCCCATCCGCAGAGTTCGACCGGATCGTGTGTGAATGCTCATATTTGTATGGTTGAGTGTAGGGGTACCTTCTCACTCATCATTGGTGCCGTTGTCGGGGACGGTGCTAGTTATTTAGATTAGTTATATCATACAAGATCATTGTGACAAAGTATTCATGATATATCTCTTAGAAAAGAAATTAATTTCAATTGTGCCACACATGATTCATAACAATCTCTCTCACACAAGACTATGACCACACCATAACTAGTAAGGCAATTCATTGGAGAACCAACAAAATTTATCATGAAGATGAACTTTGGAGTACTCAATCTTATGTAGGAGTTTCATATGTTCATGAACACCCCAACAATATTCAAAGATTCTCTTCATCGAACTCTGACACCTCTAGTGAGGATGAGACATCCCATAGAATGAGGAGGCCCAAAAGACATAGGACCTTCTCAATAACTAACAAGAACTTACTTGGGGATGATTGGAAGACTTACAAAAGTCATAACGAGTTTTATAGTTCCTTCTCTTCCTCTACTCCTTCAACGTCAGATTGTGACATGGATGACTATCTTTCAAGGGATCAGCATAGAACTAAAAATCGAGCTCACAAGGAAAATCAAGAACTCCAACATGAATAGGGACAACATCATCCCAACTCACAAACTCACAACCTACTTAGTGACAATGAACCCCTGCTGGCCACTAAGAGCATAATGCCTATACAAGAGGTTGTTTGAATATCCTACAGGCATCGCAAAGAAAGCCATCTACCTAGGCTTGATTTAAACAAATTTTCCAAGTTTTCAGGAGGCTATGATTTAGATCTACAATAAAACTTACAAGCCTTCTACGATGCCTATACATGGAACAATATTGATAATGGGTGGCAAAAACTTAAGCTCTTTCCTATGACACTCGTTGGCCAAGCAAAAGTATGGTATAGGTATTTAAAGTTGAAATCAATTCGACGTTGGCCAAAAATGGTAGAACTCTTTAATGAAAGATATCAAACTTATGTAAGAGTGTCAGCTTAAGGAGACAAATCCAAGAGTGGAAACAAGCACAACATGAACCCTTGGACATGGCCTTAGAAAGATATTATGCATTGTTAAACAACTATCCATGCCATGGGTTCTTCAAGGAAAGGCTAATGTATCACATCATAGATGGGCTTCATAATGAAACAAGGGAGACCCTAGGGATGTATGCCTGAGGTCAACTCTACAAGCTATGAACCCACCAATTCCAAAAGCTTATTAAGCAAGTAGCAAAAGAAGAAGGAGAAATGGCTAAATGGAAGAATGTTGAAAGCTCTCAATGAGACCAAAATCTCGAATTAGTAAAGGTCTATAATCATAAAGAGGAGAAATCAAATCACCTTGAGGAAGTGCAACTCTTTCTACCTTTGCCAATGCAACAATCACTAGATGAAATTGAGGCAAAGCTTAATGAGATGATGAAATGGATGCACAAAAAATATGGATAATATGCTAACAATGGTAGAGGTAAAACTATGCCAAATCGAGAAACAGGATAGGACACCATGCAACAATCGAAACAAAGGGTAGAAGATAATAAGAATAAGAACTCAACTGCCAATTTCACATACAATGCAACATCTATCTATACAATCACCCCAAAGGACAATGTCTAGTTTTGTCACATTTACATGAGCATTGGGAAGGAATGTTACATCCAAATTTTGTGCAGAAATATTAGGTTCAACCACAGTGGAAAAAGCTCCAGTCATGGGGGAGGCCATTGCCAACCTGACCATATCCTTTGTATGTCCCAACACCAAGTTCTTACTATGTTCAACACCCTATTTCTCCAACTGGATTATCATTCTCTACTTCACCACATCATTATCATTCTTAGAAAAACTATGCACTCACACCCTCTCTGACAAGGTCACCACCTCATGTACCTTACACTTTTTCTCAACAATAATGTTCTCATCCTTCACCTCCTTCTACATTGCCACCAACTATACTAGAAGGTTTTGCACCACAACACCAACCTATGAACGTTACTTGTGTTGCTACTATCAATAGTAGTGGAGATACTCCATAATGTTGAAAGTGTCCTTTCTTTAGGCATCACCATAGAAAGAGACAACACAGTTCTGAAACCACTGCATCCACCAAATCAGCATAAGTTCAGCACTATGATGCATCTTCTCCCTTGAACTCAACACCTCTTGTGACTCTATCCGGGCCATCAATTAATGCTCCAACAACCATGCGACCTAATGAATATAGCCATGTAGGAAAACATATTGATCCTTGCATACCATATTACGGTCACGGGTGCCATCGTGGGTCAACTCTTTATCAATTAAACACATCTTCTATCTTGCCCCACTATGTCAACTTTAATCAAGTGTGTTCACCACAATTTGGGTACATTCCAGCCACCACATCTAAAGACACCTAGTGGCTTGGACATGACTAGAATCTAATATTTCCAACATGCATGGATTTGCATTTTCCATTTATTAATTCTAGCCATGCCCAAAATTGTAGTTATGGGGGGTATCCCCCATTCTAACAATAGCAGAATTAATAAATGTTTTCCTTTTCTTTAATTTTACAATTTTTTATTTTCTAGTTTTTCATCTTTTAATTTATTGTTTTATCTTTTTTTCTTTTTATGAGTAATCTCATCTACGAATATAACACTCATGTAACTCATTGGTTGAGGTGTTGTTCTATGCTATCAAGTCTCA
>MNCI01001641.1:66490-86386 GCA_015680685.1 Gnetum montanum
CAAGGGCATTATAGGTTGGAAACTACTTTGGGGAGGACCCACTTGCGTGACTTTTGTAATTTTTACTTTCTGCACATCACCACATCATTTTATATCCTCCGAGTACTTCATTGCCAAATCTATTCTTTCCTTTATCATTATTTTATCAAACATTCCTCAAAACCATTACGTGTCCTTTGATGTGTCACCTAAACAAATCAGGTCCAATATTAAACTTTTAGGGCAACTTCCCTAAAAAAATATCTAACTCTAAAATCACACTAAGCAAAGAATTCAATATTTATTAAAGGAAATGAGTAAGGTATGAAATAATTGAACTTCTTTCAATAACCTTACTAATAATTTATCTTTATGTGATTATAGATGGCCCCTAAAAGAGGAAAATAAGGAGGACCTTCTCAAGGTGCAACTGAATGCCCAAGGGGAGGCAGAGGCCAAGCACCTCATGTAAAACATGTAGAGCAGGAGGCATAATTATTTAGCATCCATTAGGATCCTCCTATCACTACACAATCTAGCCAAGCAAAAGGAGGACAGGTTAGGACTAAACCCTATGAAGAGGAACGATGGCTATTTGTGGCTTGGTATGTCAAGGCCAACAAGATGTTTTCATAGCTACCGTGTCCATGGGAAGTGTTGACTCCATAAAAAATTAGAACATCAACATGGACGGCTCATAATTCTTAGATAGAAGAGAAGACATGTTAGGTGCTTCTTCAATGGTATCAATCTTAGAAGCCTGAAGTGAAGGATAAAGGAAGAGACCCATGGAGGAACCACCACCACCAGGAACCACATGAGTTCCAATAAATTTTGTAATTTTGTGTCTGTGTCCCAATTTTTTCATATCCACTGTGGCATGAATAAATTTCTAGTCAGTTAATAATCCCATACCTATCCACTATGTAATCAATTGAGCTTGTTCCTCACTTTCTTTGAGTCAAGGATGAGTTGTTATTTAGTTGTGGGGGTATGATGAATCATAGTTTGCTAGGCCCCGTATACTAGGCCCTGTAAAATAGGCCTTGTATGCTAGGCCCCGTATGCATGGCCCCATCGACGCATCCATCCATGCATTTACACGACCTCATTAATGTAGTGTCTGTCTCTAGCTATAAATAAATGTGTACCCACCACACTTAGGCATCATTTTGGTAGTTGTAGCAAAGCTCTTGAAGTTTTTTTTTGTAGGAGTTAGACTATTCTCCCAGTGCATGGCTGCAATGTGATGACTGTAATTGTACAACACCTTTATTCGAGTGTGACGTACTTGGATGCACACATGACTGAAAATAAAGATCAAGATTACTTCATCATTGCAGCATTCACTTAGTTTTAATTGTTTAATTATTATTATTAATTATTATTGTTATTTATTATTTTCTTAGTTAATATTTCTTTACCATCATTTACTATTCTTATTGTTAAATGGGAAATGAGTACAACTTAATCACGAGCATTTAAGTGTGACTACTTGGTAACCTAGTAGCATACCTAGGATCTATGCTTGGTAATCCCAGTAGTAGTCATGCACGAGGTCCAAGATGTGTATGGATGATTAAGGAATGGATGCTCATCGCACTTACGCTAGTTTAGACTCTCTCCTTCCATGTCCCATTAGCTTAGATTCTCTCTCCCTTTTTCCTCCTAGCTTAATTGAAGTTATTTTCCATTGCCTTTAGGAGTAGCACTAGGTTAGAAGCCACATCATACACCTCACTCTAGAAAAAACCATGTGTGACAAAGAAAATACTAGTCTAGGTGGAAAGACAACGAATTGCGATCAACGTGTAACGATCTAGATACCACAACTAGCCTATCTACGGAGTTCAACCGAATCATGCGTGAACATTCATATTCATATGGTTGAGTGTAGAGGTACCTCGCCACTCATCAACAAGATAAAGGAAAACAACTAGAGGTAAGTTTTAATTATTTAAAGGTTTGAATACTGTCCTTTTTCCTTTGTGTGATGTTGATCTTTTGTGTTGTAGCGGTCTATGGAGCACCAATAATTTATCTGAGAGATGGATAGAGATGATGTAGGTGCCACTTCCAAATGGACTCCCATTCCTTCATCTAGATCACCAAACATGCCTTCTTTTTCTATAACACTTGTAAGAGGTTCTTTTCCATAGGCAATATTGATACTAGTTCATGAGTCTATTCCAATGGTTCCTTCTTTCTTTATCTCAGGTTCTTATTTGATGGGATAGATAGTGGCATCTGTTGAAGAAGAACAAGAGTGGCTAAAGGGAGAGGCACCTAGGTACATTCAAGCAAGCAACAAGCATGTAAGTTTACTTAATGTATTCATGGCACCTATCCCTTCCATTCCTGCTACAAATATGTTTCATGTCATCAACTCCTTTAATGAGAAGATTGATCATTTTAGCACCATCATCCTAGGTGTGAAGCTAAACATGGATGTAGGTGTGGGTTTCTTCCATCACTTTTTTGATGTCCTTGTTGATGAGGCAAAGGTTTCCACTAGGATAGTAAGAGAAGCAAGTCATCATGACAAAGCTCTAGAGTGGCTTGGTGCCAACATGGACCATTCTAGAATTTTGATGGATCACTTCATGAACCCTAATGCAAAGGAATCATATCCTTTGTTTAGGTCTTGTGAATTTCCTAAACGGTTGTCACAAAAGAAGGTAATCAGCCTAGTACAAGGGTGAACCTTTAAGAAGGTCTTGATGGAGGACATCAGATTTTATTATGGGGATTTTTTGGCTACTGGACTTCAGGAGGAGATCCTTAGACTTCAGGAGGGGCTTTATGCACTTTGAATCTTTTCTAGGTCATTTGAAAAGGCTTGCATAATTTTTGGTGGTGTACAGGAATGGATGATGGGTTTCCCAAGACTCAAGCCAACTATCTAGGCCTTGGATAAAGCACATTTATCTAGTAATGTAGGCCTAGAACCCTCCAAAAGGATTGGATGCTACATTATCCATCACCACTAAGAATCTTAATATTAGGTAGTACGAGTCTTTCAATAGGATTGATGATGATGAGCCTCTTACATTTCTTGCTATTGTCTAGGATGCTAGAAAATAGCATATGAAGGCTAAAGGGATAGCTAGGAAGAAACTCAAGAGGCCTATGTTGGCAAAACCCCCAGCATCAGACTAGTCTACCTAGAATAAGCTTAAGTTTAAGCTCAAACCATCATAGCAAGTAGTTACAAGTATGTTTTGTTTAAATTTGGCTATTTCATGTTTTAAAGTTTATGGCTACTTTATGGTTTCATGTGTTAACTAGTTTTATATGTGCTATGGTTATACATAAGCTTTAGACAATGGTAGCCCAAGCTGCTATGGAGGCAAAATAAAGGCATGCAAAAAAGACACTTCTAAAGCAACCTGTGATTGAATGGCTTGTTGATGTAGATATAAATGATCTTAATGCCTTTTTTGGTGATGCGGTACTAGGTACATCCCCCATCAACCATGCCTCATGAATCCATCTGCATTGTACCTAGTACCACCTCACCAAACAAGGAATCTAAATGATATAAATGAGGAGGAAGAGGAGTAGGAGCCAACAAAGCCTATGCCTTAATATTTTCATTATATCTTATTATTTATCTTTGGTTTTCATCTTGATGATTAGTGAGGTACCCTTATGCCCAACCATACAAATCACAAGCATTCATGTACGATCTGGTTGAATTCCATGGATGGGACTAGTTGTGGCATCTAGATTGTTAGGCTTTGATCATAATTTGCTATCTTCCCACTTGGACTAGTGGTAGCTTTGTCACATATGGTTTAGTCCAAAGTGAGGCATATGATGTTGTCTAATTTTATGCTACTCCTAATGATGATAAAGAGATAAATTAACTAAGCTAATGAACAATGGAAAATAAGATCTAAGCTAGCCTATGTGTCATGAGTGTCCACTCTTATTTATCCATATATGCCTTGGAACTCATGAGACTACTTTTGAAATTTCCAAGTGTATGTTACTAGGTGTGCCAAATGATACACTACTGGATTACTAAGTATCTACACTTAAAAGCTTGTGATTAAGACATACACATTCTGCTTAATGATAGGAATAGTAAATAGCAATAAATGAAAATTTTAACTAAAGTAAATAGTAAATGATTAAACCATTAAATAAATAATTAAAGCAATAATAAATCTAAGTGAATGTAGAAATAATGGAAGTAATCTTGATCTTTATTTCTAGTCATGTAATGTGTCCAAGTACGTCACACTTCAACAAAGGTGTCGTACAGTTACAAACATCACACTACAGACATACATTGAAAATAATAAAACTCTAAGAAATACTATCAAAAATTGAGAACTAAAACTATCTTTTCCTATTGCTTGTTTAAACCATGCACCTAAGTGTGATATTTATAGGCTAGTCTAGAGGAGACAATGTCAAATATCGACATTCCTTCATGGGTCCAACATTGGGTATCCGATATCAAGTATCTAATATTGGGGCTTAACATATTCATAACTCATCATACCCTCATGACTGAATGAAAACTTGTCCTCAAGTCAAACAAAATGAGGAACAAGTTCTTCATAAAATATTGAAAAGGTATGGGATTATTGATTAACTTGAACAATAAACAAAATGACTCTTACATGCTGCAATGGTGTAGTACAAAAATGGGACACAATATTACAAAACAAAAACTAGGAAACTCATGTAGTGCTTGGAGGCAGTAGCTCCTCTATTGGATTCTTTCCTTTTTCACCAGGCTTATGAACTTTATAGTGATCAAGCAATGCCTACAACTTTTGTTCTTCCATCCTTCTATCGTGTACCATCTAGGTTGTTGAGCCAATGTGTGTTAGCACTAGTACATCCCAAGGACATGGCACCTACAAAATATTTGATTGACCTTCATGTACCAGGCCGCAAACTATCATCATTCTTTCTCAAAGGCCCTAGCATTCTCTCTTAATTCTTGATAATCTATTAATCTCCTATCTAGGTTTGAGGAGACATCCTTTTATCTCTAGTAGCTAGCTTTAACCACCTCTAATTCCAAGTTTTCCACATGTAGCTTCTAGAAAGCATCTTTTCGATAGGCAAACTCTTTTTCATACAATGCATAAGTGGATACTACCTACTTCCTTAGCTCATTCTAAGGTTGACTTTCTATTAACATGGCAAGGTTGTCATATCTAAGGTTAGCTAATGCCATGTATTCTTCCAAATCTTTAATCTGTAGGTCTTTATTATTTACTTCTACCTAGTGGACTAAGGCATAACTATCTAGAGTTAGTTGCCACTTATGATTTTGTGCTAACAAAGATCTAATGTGGGATTTATTCATCTAGATCTCTTTTTCATTTATTTGTTATACATGCCTACTTGGTCATAGAAGTTTTTCTTCAACTTTTCATGCTTCTTGGCCGCATTCTGCCATGCGCTAATTTCTATTGCTGATTTTTGTATAATCGTGCAAACCTCCTTCATTAAGAGGGTTCTATTTTCTTTGGCCAATCTATTGATGTTCTAGTTGACCCTCAAAAGTTTTTCTCTTAATTGGTAGATGCTCTTCTCAAGGATTCTCTTTTTTTTTTCAATTATGATCAACCTTGAATTCTTAGTGGCGAGCTACTTGTTTTTCTCTTATGTAGTGGTCAATGCCTTTTTGTAAGCATGGGACTATGCATCAACAAAAAAGGCATTCCAAACCACTTTCTCTTTTTCTTGTTCCACAACTATGCTCTACTTAGTTAGCTTGGACAATAGCTCCATCATGATCTGTTCTAGCTATTTAGGCACAAAAAATTAGGTAGGGTCCCATTGTTCAGTTCTTAGGGTAGCCAAGTCTTGTTGTAATATTTGCATTTCTACTTTTGCATGTTGTAACCTAACTTCATCCATGACCAGCTTCCCTTTAGTGGTGATGAGGTCTGACTATGCTACAATGACATCACTAGGAATGTTAAACAAAGTATTCATCACTTGCCCCATATGTAGTAGTCAATCCATTACATTCTCATGCATATTAAGAGTCATTGAAGTCCCATCCAACATTTGTGCATCTCTCATCCTAGTCAAATCTACTGAGGACACAACAGACACATAGAATGATTCTTTAATATGATCTATGATCACTTCTACTGCACCTATCACATCCTAATGCTACATTACCAAAACTATGGCGTCTTCTCCAATTTCAAGCATCACTTGGAAGGATGTGACATTTCTAGAAATTTACCTAAACCATTGAGATTCTCCTCTTGATTGTGATGAGATCTCTTCCCTTATTGGATTGATTGAAATAGTGCATTATATGGCATCATCAATTACTCTAAAGAGATTGGATTCATCTCTACTTCCCCAATTGACAACTTTAGTAATTTCCTATAAATGACTCATTAAGGACATGTAATCTTGAAGTGGCAGTGATGGTGCTTGTGTTTCTAGGCACTATTTAGGCTTATGTTGTACTTCTATTTCTGGCTCTACTTACTTCTTTAGTTCTTGCCCTTTACCAAGATCTTTTCTTGGTGCCACAAGTTTGAGGAGTTTAGTGAAGGAGGCATTTTGAGCCTTCTAGGGATATCATTTGTATATCCTAGGATTCTAGCACATTTGCATAACTTTCTAATTAGGCAAGGGAATTGGAGTGTTGGTTTCCCTACCTTTTTTTCCTCGAACCATCTCTGAATTCAATGAAGTAGAATTGGGGAAGATTGACCACATCTTTTCCCATTAAGATAGCACTTCCCTTGGTCACATATGTTGAGATTCAATTGAGCTCTTTGGTGAAAAAAAATGGTATGTACCGATCTTGAAATATGTCCTCTTCTCCATAGTTAGTTCATTATATGTTTTGTCTTCTTTGTTGTATGCTCATTTCAGCCATAGTTTTTCGGTGTCGGGGTCAAATTTGGGGATAGATGGGCTACCTTAACCCTTCATTTGTAGATTAAGGACTACTACAATTGCCTTAATTGAAAAAGAGACAATAAATCCATAGATTTTTATAGTGATGTCTTCATCTTTGTTGTGCTAGAATTGGTGGGTCTCACTAAGTTACCATTCACCACTATCTGAAAGAATGGGCCACAAGGGTGACACCTAAAGTTACATCCGAACCGATTCTTGAGAAAACTCCATAAATAGACCAAAATTCATTTCTACAATGACCGAGGTCTATGTGAACTTTGTTTGAATGACTATGAGGAAATCAAGAGACAATGTGAGATGTTGTCCCTACATGAGAACTGGTGGTTTTGTGGCCTCTCCTTGGATCGATTGTCTGGTATTAGGGGCCTCTTAATGAATGCCAAAAGAGTGGGCTTCCTACTCTTCATGTTCTACTAGCTTACCTTGCTGTCCCCAAGCACCTCTTGGACACTTGGGTGCTCTCTGTGACAGTTCTTCCTATGCACCTCTTTTTGGGTCCATTTGCAAACAAGCAAAGATCAAGTGTTACTAAGGTTGTATTCTTTATCATTAATTAGTTTATACCTTACTGATTACCTTATTTCATTAAGTTCTTAGTTCATATGACTACAGAGTTAGAGAAATTTTCAAGAAAAATTCCAAAAGAGTGTCTATCTCCTTGTACGACCTTACACAATTAATTTCTTTTTTCTTTTGTTTGGCTTATTATGATGGTTGTGGTCCCTTGTGTGGAAAAATTAAGGTTTCTAACATTAATATGATTGATTATTCATGATAATGCCTAAATGTTTTTACACTCTTACCCTTATAATACCTTTTGGGGGATCACGAATTTGGAATTTTCACATGCAAGCACCCCCCCATGAATAACTTGAACAATTTGGGTTTAGATAGGCTCAAACGGCATAGAAATCGGAGTGGTAGAGAGCCAAATATTGCAAGTGGAAAGTGGGTGTGTAGAGCTCTGAGTCATGAGAGAAAATTTGAACAACTCCCCTAGCTGCAAATGATGAGAATGAAGTTTGGGCACCACGGGGGTCATATATATAGGTTTTTTGTGACTCAATATTGGGTATTCGACATTGTGTCCCATCCAATATCAGGTACTCAATATCAAGTTCCAAAAATATGCATTAAATGGGGAAAATAAGAATGGAAAATAAATTTCTATTATTGATTGAAAGGTTTGAGGTTAGGTCCATAGTTCTAGGGTAAGTGGAAAATTAGTTTGAGGCACCAGAAATGTGAGAAGGTGGAGTCATCGATGTGAAAAGCTTTGGAAGAAGCAAGAAAAAGAGCATTGAAATCAAGGTTGTGCATAGATCAAGTTACATAAGAAGGAAAACTATGAAATTCATCAATTATGCACTTGGAAGTTTAAGAATGATGTGGTTGTGTCAAAGAAGTACAAGTCACAAAAGTTACACAAGTGGGTCCTTCCCAAAGATGGTGTCAACCATTAATGCCCTTGTGTAACCACACCTAAAAATGTCCATAGGCACTAAAGGGGTTGAATGCAATGCATACCTATGCAACAAAACACACATGTTAAAACCACCAATTTGAGATAATAACTCTATGTTACACAAAACCACAAGTTATGATCACTTGGACAATGAGATGAGATGAATAGTAGAAAGGATTGTAGAAATTAGGACATGAGGTGTCTAACCATGGGCACAATGAAACCTTGTGTGTTATTAATGGTTAAATAATCATGAGTCCTTGATGAGCGGTGAGGTATCCCTATGCTCTACCATATAAATACGAGCATGTACATGTACGCATGATCTGGTTGAACTTTTTGGATGGACTAGTTGTGGCACCTAGATAGTTTTACGTTGATCGCAATTCACTGTCTTCCCACCTAGACTAGTATTTGCTTTGTCACATATGGTTTAGTCTAAAGTGAGATGTATGATGTGATTTCTAATACTATGCTACTCCTAAAGGCAATGAGAAATAACTTGATTAAGCTAATAAGCAATAGGATGTAAAATCTAAGCTAGCCTAAGTGCAATGAGTAGCTATCCTTAATCATCCATACACATCTTGGACTTCGTGTACTACTTATGGGATTGCCAAGCATGCATCACTCAAAACACTACTTGATACACTACTAGGTTACCATTTAGTTACAATTAAATGCTCATGATTAAGGTGTACTCTGTTCGTGTTAACAACAAGAATAGTAAATGATGATGAAGAAAATATTAATGAAGAAAATAACAATAAATAATTAACAATTAAGCAATTTAAAACTAAGTGAATGCTACAATGATGGAGTAATCTTGATCTTCATTGCCAATTGTGTGCATGTCCAAGTACGTCAAACTTAAACAAAGGTTCCAAACAATTACAAGCATCACATTGTAGGCATGCACTTGGAAAAGGAACTCAAAACTAACTAAAAATTGACCAAAAGACTTCTAATGACTAAAACAATATCTAATGATCTAATCCCCCTTCCCCATGTGCCTAAGTGCTATATTTATAGGCTAACATAGGAATCATGATATCGTGTATATGATATTGTATCCAGACTATGATATCATGTACCTGATATCAGGGCCTGGCAAACCATGATTCATCATATCCCCACGACTGAATAAAAGCTTATCCTCAAGTTAAACAAAATGATGAAGTTCATTTGATTACAAAGTGGATAGGTATGGGATTATGGACTAACTATGGATTATTTCATGTAGTAGTGTGGAATTAGACAAAAAAAAATTGGGATACAAACATAAAATACAAAATACAAAATTATTTGAAACTCATGTGGTTCCTGGTGGCGGTGGCTTCTCCATGGGCTTTTTCCCTTTATCCTATGCTCCAAGATTTAGAAATGGATACGTCTGAAGGAGCACCTAAATTTTTTCTTCCTCTATTTGGGGATCATGTGCCATCCATTTTGATGTTCCAATGTTTGATGGAGTCAACACCTCCCATGGACACAATAGTTATGGAAACATCTGATTAGCTTTGACATACCATGCCACAAACAACTGTCGTTCCTTCTCATAGGCTCTAGCTTTATCTTTGGATTCTTGATAGTTTGTAATCCATTGAGCCAAGTCTATTACAACATCCTTTTGGCCTTGGTATCTAGCTTTTACCACCTCTAGTTTATATTTTTCTACCTTCAATCTCTACAATGTTTTGTTGTGTTTAGCAAACTTTGTCTCATATTTGGCATAATTAGTAGCTACCTATTTTTCTAGCTCATTCCTTAAGTGCCATGCTATTAACATGGCCAATTTGGCATACTATAGGTTTTCCAAATCCATGTATTCTATGAGATCTTGGATTTGCAGATCCAAGCTCTTTAATTCTACTTGGTGGACAAATACGTAAGTGTCTAGTATGGCCCACAAATCAGTGTTTTGAGCACTGAAAGAGTTGATGTAGGTCTTAGCCATATGGATCTATTTTTCAATGATATCCTTATTTATCCCCACTTGATCTCAAAAATGTTCTTTCAATTTTTCATGCTACATGGCTTTATTTTTCCATGTGCTTATTTCAATGGTCGTCTTCTGATGGATAGTGCACACCTCCTCCATTGAGCGGGTTTTGTTCTCTCTGGCTAAGTGACTTATGTCTTGGTGACTCTTATTAGTTGTTCTCACATTTACTAAAAATGTTTCTTGAGATCATTCTTTTTTTTTAACTATTATCAACCAAATATTTTTGGCAGCAAGGAGTTTATTTTCTTCCTGTAAGGTTTTGACTAATTTTGCATGTGCATATGTTTGAGCCTATGCTTTTGAAGCATCCTAATTAGCCTTCTCCTTTTCCATTTCCATCCTTTTATTCTTCTCTAATAATTTATTTAGTTTCTCTATCCTAAATGATTCTAGTGATCAGCTAGAATAAGTTGGGATAGATCTCATTATTCAGCTTGTAGGGCAATGAACTTCTCTTGGAGTCTCCTCAACTCATCTTCTATGTGTTCAGCCCTAACGTCAGCCATAACTAGCTTTTCATTAGTGGAAATGAGGTTTTATTATGCCACTATGACATCTTGGAGGATGTCATTACTTATCCTATTTGCAAAAAATGATCCAGAGCATCCTCATGTTCTGCAGGAGTCATTGAGGTACCAGCTAGAACTTGAGCATCATGTGCTCTTGTGAGATTTTTTGGTGGCATAATAGGAACATTAAATGATATATTGATGTGGTTCATAACCACTTCTATTGCTCTAGCTACATCCTAGTGTTGTATGACCATCACTGTGGCACCTTCACCAATTTCCAATTGTACTTGAAATGATGCAACATTCCCAGAAATCTATTATGACCAATGCAACTCCCCTCCTTCTATTTGTATTGAGACCTTACCGCTTGCAAGATTGATTGATATGGTAGGTTGTACAACATCATCGATTACCTTGAAGAGATTGGCCTCATCTCAACTTCCAAAAATAACCATATCTATTATGGCACTAAGATGGCTCATCGACGATCGGTAATCTTGCGATGGTAATGGCAACTGGTCTTGCTAGCTCGTAGGCTACATGTTGGGCGCTACTTCTTGTTGTTGGCTAAGCCTTGTATCTAGAAGTTTGCTAGACATCACTATTTGAGGTGTAGTGACCCAATTTTCTACTCTTATTTAGGATCCAATGTCTCACCAACATCTTTTCGTGGTGCTGGTGGCTTTAGTAATTTGACATATGAAGCATTTTGAGCTTTTCTAAGGACATCATTAGTGTATCCCAATATTCCAACACACTGGAATAGCTTCCTAATTAGACATGGAAAGGGCAATGCAAAATTTCCTATCTTGAATTCTTTGAACTACCTAAATATTTCTATTAGATAAAAATAGGGAAATTGGCATCAACCTTGCCCATCAAGATTGTGCTTCCTCTAGCTGCATAGGTAGAGATTCGATTTAGGCCCTTCATTGGGAAGATGTGATAGGTGCCAATTTTGAAGTAAATTCTCTCTTCAAGGGTGATTATCCATATGTTTTGTCTTCCTTGTCATACATCATTTTTAACAATACTTTTCTTGCATCTATATCAAAGTGAGTGGACAAATGAGTAACTTTGGTCCCTGTATTCGAAAGATTCAGAACTTCCACAATGGCCTTTATGGAAAAATCAACTAAAATTATACCAATGTCAGTTGTGGTGCCTTCCTCTTTATTATGCCAAAATTGATAAGTCACCCCCAAATACCGTTCTTCACTTTCCAAGAGGACAAGCCATAGTGAAGATCCCTTGAATTGATCTTTGATCAGCTTAGGGGTGAATTCGGTAAAAGGTCCAAAATTAAGTTTGACAATCACTGCAGCAGATGTGGACCTTTCTCGAATGGCTTGAATGCATTCTAGGAACAACATGATATGTTGTCCTTGTGTAGGTGCCCTACCTTATCCACCTTCTACTTGACTAGATTATGCAGTAACAAGGGTTTCTTGATGGATGCTAAACGATTGTGCCTCTTGTTCTACATGTTCTGTGGAAGGTCCTTGGCCTCTACCTCTCCTCGGGCATTTGGTTGCACTTTGAGAAGGTCCTCTCTATTGTCCTTGTTTAGGAGCCATCTCTAATCACACCAAGATCAATTGTTAGTAAGGTCATTTAACAAAGTTTAATTATCTCATACCTTACTCGTTGCCTTTAATAAATATTGAATTCTTACCTAGTGTGATTTCAGAGTTAGAAATATTTCAAGGAAGTTCCCCTAAAAATTTTAATGTCTATCTTGATTTTCTCATGTGACTCCAATTAATAATTTAAATGATTTTTGTGAAGGAAGAAAATTAGTTTAGCATGAGTTAACATTTCTTAATATTACTTACCCCTATGATATCCTTCAAGCGATAGCAGATTTCAAAAAATTTATGCATGAATTCTATCATATCCCTCTTCTATGACTAAGTTAAAAACTATGGTTTAATTAGGTTTGATTAGAAGGGAAATCAGAGTGTTAATGAGTGAGATATTGATAGTTGAATGGTAGACTCTCAAAGCATTATAAATCATGGAAGAAAATTGCAACAACTCCCTGTGTAGCAACAATTAAAAATGACTTCTAAGTGCATGGGGAGCCCCATATATATAGGTTTTATGGACACAATATTGTGTATGTGATAGCGCATACCCGATATTGCGTCAAACCTAATATTGAGTACCTAATATCACTTCCCCTCCAAAATAGGGTACTTAGTAGAATTGATAAATTTTTGAGTTTTCACAACCAAAAATGAAAGATTTGAGATAGATTTGAAAGGTTTAGGGTAATGTTAAGTGGACATTAAGGCACCAAAAGTGTAATGAAGTGGAATTATATAATGAATTTCTTTGAATAGGGTGAGGAAAAAGGACATGTAGTGGTGCAAAGGAACCTTTGGTTGAAATAATGATTATGGAAAAAAATAGATTTGACAATGCAGTACCTGGAGGGTATAAGATGATGTGGTGATGTGCAACAAGTACAAACTACAAAAGTTACACAAGTGGATCCTCCCCAAAGTAGGTTCCAACTTATCATGTCCTTACATAACCACACCTTAAAATGTCCATAGGTACTAGAAGGATTAAATGCAATCTCCACCTATGCAACAAAACACACATGTTAAATACCATCACGATGAGGTATGAATTCTATGCCACACAAGACACAAGTTAGAAATACTTGGACCATGAGATGAGAGGAATTGTATAAGGGATTGCAAAGATTGGGATGTGACGTAACTTACCCTAGGCACAATGAATCCAAAGTGTTATGCATGATTAAAGTACTATTAGCCAATTACTCCAACATCAAGACCAAGTCCATACCTTTGATCAATGACCTCACATTGTTTCATCCCAATGATAGACAACCATAAGAGAATCATGATAGTAAGGTGTATGATCACTTAAGATTTTGTGCAAGGGAGGAGTGATTTGAATTAATCTATGGCACATTTTTCTTGGTCATTTCTTTGCTATTTTTTTCATCTTTCTCTTCTTTTTCTTCTTCTAGCTCCTTTTGCACTTTATGTTTCTCAATGGGAATCCAAAAAGGCTGCCAACCTTCAGGCATGGGTGCATGTATTTTCAATGGGACCCTATAGAGTATCATTGATTTCCTTTATTAAGTTTCTTTATCACAACTCTTACTCCCATTTTTCATTAGATCTACAAGGATCTTAGTACAATCAAGCTGCATGATAGCAGATACATATGTTGCCAAAGAGAATCCACAAGTCCCCTTGATGTCACATCCTTACCATTCCCTCTTAGTCCATCACTCTTTGCTTTGAGCATAATGAGTACAAAGTTACTTTAAGTTTTAATCATAACAAGAATATCATCATACCCAGAGTAGAATCACTTATTAATAGAATGGGTGGGCGGATGTTGTAGGCTCATTGTCTAAATAATTAGTCCCTTGTGACTCGATAGCATAGAATAACACCTCAACCAACAAGTCACATGAGTATTTATTCATAGATCAGATCACCCTCAAAAAGATAAAATGATAAATTAAAAAATGAAAAATTAGAAAACAAAGAATTAGAAAAAAAATTGTAAAACCAAAGAAAAGGAAAAACATTCACTAATTTTTCTTATTAGAATGGGGGGTAACCCCCATGGCTAAACCTTTGATCATGCCAAGAATTAATAAATGAAAATTTTGGATCCATGCATGTTGGAAATATTGGAGTTCAGTCATATCCAAACCACTGGGTGTCTTTTGGAGTGGTGGTAAGAATGTTCTCAATTTGGGGTTCACACACTTGATTAAAGTAAGCATAGTGGGGCGGATTATCAGATGTGATCATGTGATAAGAAGTTGACCCACTATGGCACCTATTAACATAAGATGGTATGCAAGGATGGATATGTTTTCCCATGTGGTTATATGCGTTGGGCCACATGGTTGTTGTAGTGTCAATTGGTGGCCTAGATAAGGTAATAGGAGGCATTGAGTTTGAAGAGGAAGGTGCATCACCATGTTGGGGTTGTGTTGAGTTAGAGAATACAATGGTTCTAGAGCCATGCTACCTCTTTCTACAGCCGTGCAGAAAGAAAGGATGCTTCCAACGATGTGGAGGACTTCCACTATTGTTGGTAGTAGTAGCACAAGTAATGTTTGTTGGTTAGTGTGACGGTGCAAAACCTTCTGGTACAACTGGTGGCAATGTAGGAGGTGAAGGATGAGAATATTGAAAACAAGGAGAAGTGTAAAGAACATGAGGTGGTGATTCTATGAGAGAGGACATGGGTTAATGATATTTAGAAGAATGATAACAATAAGGTGACACAGAGGATGTTGATCTAGTTGGAGAAATAGGATGTTGAACATAATAAGCACTTGGTGTTGGGACATACAAAGGTTGAGGCTAGTTTGGAAATGGTCTCCTCCACGACTGGGGGTTTTTCCATTGTGGTTGAACACAGTACTTCTATATAAAATCTGGATGTAACATTCTTCCCCAATGCTCATGTAGATGTGATAAAATTGGGCATTGGCCTTTGGGGTGATCATACATGCAAACATCACATTAATACTTATGATTTGCAGTTGAGCCCCTATCCTTACCTTCTTCAATCCTTCTTTCTAATTATTGAATGATGTTTTGTCTTGTTTCTAGGTTTGGCATCCTCTATTTGTTCTAGTTGTTAGAATGATCTTGTGTGGTTTTACCTCTAATAATGTTTGCATATTCTCTGCATTTTTCATGACCCACTCCATCATCTTATTGATCTTTGCCTTAATTTCATCTAGTGATTTTAGTATTGGCAAAGATGGGGATGGTTCCACTCCTCGAGGTAAGTTTATTTCTCCTCTTCATGATTATGGGCCTTTGTTACTTTAAGAGTTTGGTCCTATTGAGATTTTTCAACATTCTCCAATTTGGCTATTTTTCCTTCTTCTTTTACTACCTACTTAATGAGCTCTTGGAATTAGTGAGTTCATAGTTCATATAGTTGACTTGGGGCATACATCCTAGGATCTCGCTTGTTTCATTACAAATCCCATTCATGATGTGACACATCAGCCTTTCCTTGAAGAACCCATGGCCTAAGCATTTTTTAACAACAAATAATGTCTTTCTAAGGCCATGTCCAAGGGTTCATGTTGCCCTTGTTTCCACTCTTGGATGTGTCTCCTCAAGGCTGACACTCCTACATAGGTTTGATATCTTTCATTGAAGAGTTCCACCATTGTTGGCCAATGGTGAATTGATTTCAGCTTTAAAGACTTGTATCATACTTTTGCTTGGCCAATGAGTGTCATAGGAAAGAGCTTACATCTTTGCCACCCATTATCAATGTTTTTCCATGCATAGGAATCATAGAAGGCTTGTAAATGGTGTTTTGGATCTAAATCATAGCCTCTTGAGAACTTGGAAAAGTGGTTTAAATTAAGCTTAGGTAGATGGCTTTCCTTGTGATGCCTATGGGATATCTAAATAGCCTCTGTTATATGCATTAAGCTCTTAGTGGCCAATAAGGGTTCATTGTCACAAAGTAGGTTGTAAGTTTATGAGTTGGGATGTTGTTGTCTATGTTCATGTTGGCATTCCTAATTTTTCCTATGGGTTTGATTTTTATTTCCATGTCGACCTTGTAAGGAATAGTCATCTGTGTCATAACCTGACATTAAAAGAGTAGAGGAAGAGAGAGTACTGGAAGACTCATCATAACTTTTGTAAGTCTTCCAATTATCCCTTGATGTTCTCATGCTATCCACTAAGAAGGTCCTAGGCCTTATGGGTCCCCTTGTTCTATGGGATGTCCCATCCTCACTATAGGTGTCTAAGTTGGATGATAGGAGTCCTTGAGTATCATTGGGATATCCATGAACATATGAAACACCTGCATAAGATTGAGTACTCCAAACTTCTTCTTCATCATAAATTGCATTGCTTCTCTAATGAATTTCCTTGCTAGATGTTGCATTATCATTATCCTATGAGAGAGACATTGTTGAAAATTGTGTGTGACTCAATTGAATTTAATTTCTTTTGTCTAAAGGATATATTATTAATACCTTGTTACAGTGATCTCAGATGATATAGCTGATCTAGATAACTAGCACCATCCCTAGTAATCGTGCCAATGATGAGTGGCAAGGTACCCCTATGCTCAACCATACAAATCTGAGCATGTACACACAATCTGGTTAAACTTTGCAAATGAACTAGTTGGGGCACCTAGATAGTTATACATTGATCGTAGTTTGTTGTCTTCCCACCTGCACTAGTATTTTCTTTTTCACATATGGTTTAGTCCAAAGTGAGGTGTATGATGTGATTTCTAATACTATGCTACTCCTAAAGACAATGAGAAATAACTTGATAAAGCTAATAAACAATAGGAAGTAAAATCTAAGCTAGCCTAAGTGCGATGAGTATTTGTTCTTAATCATCCATACACATCTTGAACTTTGTGTACTACTTCTAGGATTGCCAAGCATGCATCACTTGAAACACTACTTCATATGCTACTGGGTTACTACATAGTTACACTTAAATGCTTGTGATTAAGGCATACTCATTCTGCATTAACAACAAGAATAGTAAATGATGATGAAGGAAATATTAACAAAGAAAATAACAATAAATAATTAACAATTGAGTAATTGAAAACTAAGTGAATGTTGCAATGATGGAGTAATCTTGATCTTTATTGCTGATTATGTGTGTGTCCAAGTACGTCACACTTGAACAAAGGTTTCGTACAATTACAAGCATCACATTGCGAGCATGCACTTGGAAAAAGAACTTAAAAGTAACTAAAAACTAACTAAAAGACTTCTAATGACTAAAACAATCTCTAATGATCTAATTGTTGGCACATTTGGGCCATTTCATGGAACAGAGATATGAGGTGATTGAGGTATACTAGAGTATTGTCCTCAAAGCAACATCATTGGTTGTCTACATCATCAACTAAAGCATTCCTTGCATGGAGCTCTTAAGGAGGACTTAGCATAGAAAAAGCAAGGGTGGTCCAAAATGATGTATTGGTGGGGAAAACAAAGAATAAAATTAGTTGCTACACACAATAGTCCAAAAAGTTAAAAAAAAGGGGATACTGTGATTTTAAACAGAGGTGGATTAGATACCACAACACCTTTTGAGTCTCTCAAAGAGGAACGCTGTAGGGCAGTTGTACGACTGCCTTTGAGCATGGAGAACCTTTCGTTATTACAGATACTGGATCTTTTGGAGTGTGTGAGTCTGGAAGAGCTTCCAGGAAACATTGGGAGATTGACGTCCCTTAAGTTTCTGTCTGTGTGGGGCTGCAAAAATATGAAGAGGTTAGGTGTAACATTTCACACTCTCCCATCTCTAGAAATAGTAGATTAGGATATTGCTCCGAGTTGGAGGCAAATTGGATGAACATGCTTACAAATATGAAGTCACTCCAATTCCTTTACATCGATGACTGTCCACGCCTTATTCAAAGATGAAAAAAATAGAAAAATCTACGTTGCGGTGCCGTGTTTTCATTTCAATTTTAATTTTGATGGGAATGGTGACGAAGAAGGGCTCACTGTTGCTGTTATTCCTGGTCTGGTGTTGCTACAGCATCGAGATCTCACAAGGTTCTATCTTCCGGGCAACTACATGCATACCTACACAAAGGGCTAGCATCTTACAGTGATTTCACTGACATCGATCAAGACGGAGCCTCCATACCGCTACTACAGTTTTCTCTACTGCTAGCCTCCATGTGGAGCCAAGAAAATCACTGCGTCCATGGTGAAATACAAGATGTATGATCTGGTTACTCTCGAATCTATTATCAGCTGTGGCCAGAACCAGGATGGTTCAAAGGATGATATTGTGAAGTCTGTATTTGAAATAGAAGCATAAAATGTATCTTCTGATGCTTTGAAGGCTGCATTGGATGAAGCTCATGCTAGGGCCGGGATCGCGGTGCAAGTGGCAATGACGTCTTTATCGAGAAGAATGTCCCAGTCACCATCCCAGTAGATCAGGAGCTCAGTTCCACGCTCTCGCCTTCGAATCTCATCACGTCCACAGGCATGAATTCTTGCGATTTGGCCAGAGAACACATTGCGCATGCTACCTTTGATTTTTCTATGTCTGTGCCGTCCACCATTATTGCATCTACCGAGCTCTGTTGCTGGGTGGAATGATCGACCATTTCATGGAAACACTGGCTCCATGCCCATGCCGATTCCTACGGTTGCGGTTTCAGCAGAGCCGTTGCTGAAGACAGAGATGGCACTCTACAACCGTTGTCAATAACGATGATTATGGTGGTGGTAGTTCATGGCCGTTACAACCAAACGGAAAGACGATGAAACAGGAAGAGGTTTAGCAGTAGCCACCGCCACAAGACAGGCCGTTTCTGAGCTGAACATGGACATAAACGTGGATGTTGATATTGTTGATATTTCACATGCTTTTCCTTCCACCAAACCTTTTTAATCAAATTTAATTTGATTTTCGTTTTGCTTTATTTAAGAAAGAAGTAAAGGGTATATTGTTATTATTTCAAAAGGAAAGAGAAGTTATAGGGCAGTTATTCAATGTTATATGTATGGAACAAGTGTCCTTTGCAATTTTTAAATATCATGGTGGTGATAACTTCCCCTTGGTGGTTACAACTAGATTTTAATTTCCCATGGTACTTATAACCATCAAATAGGCCACTTGTCAACTACAACCTCTTTATCTCAACTAAATGGGCCACTTGCCAACTAAACAAGACACTTGTCACCTATAACTTGTTTATCTCCATGGTGACCACTTGGCAACTAAATGAAGACACTTGGTAACTACATAGGACACTTGTCAACCATAGCCTTTTTGTCTCTATGGTGGTTAAACCACCCAAGATATTTTGTAACTTCCCTACCTACCTTTGAACCCTATAAAAAGGCTTCAGGGGTCAAGGAGGAAGGATCATATTGGGGTCTCATACATCACACTTTTGAGAAGACATTGGGATCACACTTGGGCTCTCACTTGGAGACACACTTGGGGTCTTGAGAAGAGCATTGTAAA